>DWLR01002348.1:0-15675 GCA_018246295.1 Papilio alexanor hazarajatica | reverse complement strand
TTTTACTTTTGTTGATTTCGAAACCACACCCACTGAAGTTAGCGTTTACAGGCCAGCAATCACCACAGTTGATTTTCGAAAACAGGGATTCCGGAACTCCAATCATAAATAACGATTTTACTCGATCTTTTACTTTACAGAATTAGTTTTCCAACTTTCATATCTTTCCACCCGCATAGATTTTCAACATATCCTGTCATGGTCTTACTTCATGTGTCCGAATGGAGAGACCAGACGTGCAAATATTTCTTTTTTCAACAGTTTGAATGAAAGAAATAAGTGTGTTTTCACCCATTTGCACAATTTTAGGTAGTATGTTATTCAACGTTGTTTTCTTACTAACGGTTTGCCATTCCGAAACAATTGGAGATTGATTATCATCCTTTTCATTCGTTGTCTTATCCGTCGTTGCGGTGTGTCTAAGCCAGTGGTGGGCAAACTTTTCTAATGGGGGGCCACAAAGTTTAAGAAATTCTAGAGGAGGGCCAGAATTGTAGATAAAATTGTGTTAAAGTAAGTAATCATAGCGGGCCATATACTATTCATGTCGATGGACCCTCGGCGAGTCGAATTAAATACTTTCGCACGCCGGAGTTGGCCCGCGCACTGCACCCACACTCATGCGATGTAGACACGCCCTTGCTTTCGGTGCGCTGCGTAACGCGGTGGGCGCGCGCCGTCTGCCAAGCATTCCCGATGGTTACAGCGATCTCCGTCACACTTGGCGATATTGAAGCACTGGACGACGCAGCGCTTCCTTGCGGAGGTCGGCGTCCTGGTGGGCAGAAGTCGCTCTGACAGAGTGCTCGTCGCAGGGGACCTCAACGCCAAGTCCGTGGCTTGGGGGTGCCCGGTGACGCACCCGCACGGACAAGAGCTGGAGGAGTGAACGACAGCGACCGGACTCTTGGTCCTTAACCAGGGGTCGGTCAACACGTGTGTGCGGCGACAGGGTGGCCCCATTGTGGATGTCACCTTCGCCGATGCCGCCCTGGCGCGCCGTGTTCGGGGCTGGGAGGTGCTGGAGAACGTGGAAACGTTATCGGACCACCTCTACGTGAGGTTCAGTGCCTCCACGACTCCGGCTGGATAGCCTCATCACGTCATCAGTCATGGAATCACTGAATCGGATGATTAAGCCCAAGCCGACTCCTGCGAGGGGATGGCCCTCGGTGGTCGCTGTCACGTATGGACCGGGACTTCTTGGTCGAAGTCGCCATGGTCGAGTCATGGTTGTCTGCGCCTCGGGTGGGAATCCCGGAAACCGCAGACGTCGACAGGGAGGCTCAGCGTCTCGGTGTGGCCATGACGCGTGTTTGCGACGGGGCTATGCCGAGGGCGCGTTCCGTAACCTCAAGGCGAGCGGTGTATTGGTGGTCCGAGGAGCTCACGCTGCTGCGCGGATCCAGCGCTGCGGCGAGACGCCAGTACACTCGCTACTGCCGACGGAGGAGGCGAATCCCGGAGGAAGAAGCGAAGATTGCTGAATTAAAACTAGTGGTAGTTGCTCGATACTACATTTTAGTTTAATACATTTTCACAAGAATACCTCTGAATCTGCAGCGCCAATTGCGCTTTCCACGAAAAGTAGGGTTTTATACTAGATTTTGAATCGTCAATCCATACGCTCAATTACAAAACGAATAAAAGTATCGGAATAAGGAATGAAATACCATCTAAGGAAGTAATAAATAAAAAAAAATTGAAAAATTTCTCTTCGTGGTACATTTCAAAAGCTACATTTGGGAGGAACAAAAATTTAATTAGATATTCAAATTTTCCCTAGTGAAACCGTTCTCAACATTAATTAATATGCAAAAACAAGCGAGGTCTGTCGTCATAAAAGGTTTAAATTCCTACCGCATGGTGTATAATAATTTTTTTAACTCATTCTGTTATTCTGCTGTGATTGTGCACGTTCGCATAGAGGGCACTGGATATTCCACCCTCCGATATAAATAATGCTGTATATCGTTGTTATTTGATCACTGCTATCGTATAAAATTGAGAGATAGCTAAAGTTTTGAACAATCTGAGCATTTTGATTCTGAGCAGCTAGTCCTGGTCCAGGTTTGGTATATCCTTATATACCAAATGTTATTTAACTCTTTAAGCAATAAATAAATATACAAAAAGCTCTTTTATTTTATGCAACATTTTTCATAAAATAAAAGAGCTTTTATTTTATGAAAAATGTTGTCTTTTATTTTATGCAACATTTTTCCTTTCACTAAAAGTTTACACATATACACCTAAATTTTGTCATACACTGTTCGGAAATCGTATTTTAAATGTGAAGATCTTTAATAATCTAAAATAATCTAATCAACAATAATGTAGAAATCAGTTGAACCCACATTATGAATCATATTCAATACACTAAGAGTATATACTATTAGACTAAAACTGCTGAACAGATTTTATTAATTCTTACACGGTTAGAAAATTATATCATCCATAAATAACGCAGTCTTTTTTATTATTATAGTGCATCATTGAAATTAAACCTGGCCATCCCATACGCATATTTCGAAAATGCTACAATAAATATCTAAAAGCACCTTTGCTATAGACTGTTTGAATATATAATACAAGGTAAGATCCTCAACCTTCTTGAATTGTTAAAAATCTTTAAGTGATCTTAGCAGTCGTATAAAGACTCAATAAAATGCGTCGTTCACTACCCTTATTAACAATACATGTTAAGAATATAAAAAAAACCAGATACGAGGGTATTTCAACTAACTAGTGATAACACAGTGGTCGAAATTTGACAATTATTCAATAACTTTCTTTTTACCTGACTAACAGGAGGGTACCTACTGTTTTTGAAGAATACCTATCGTTCGATTCGTATTTATCCCCGGAGTGTACACATGTATTCAGGTAATGTCAACCGGGCTTAATGATTTTTAAAATTAAATACCTGTACCTTTTATTTTTATTGATGTAATTTTTGATTATGATTTATTTTGTTTCATTTAATTTAGTGTATAGCTCTCTCCACTTTTCCACATAAACTATGACAAATATCATACGACTCAGTGCATCCGATTTTTAAAACGTTCAGATAGTTGTCGCTTCACGTTTTCGTACATAGGTACACAGTGTAAATAGTCTACGAAACTAATTACTAATATGCAGCATTTCAATACCAGCAGGGTAATGCGAAGTGAACATCTGTGTGTTCTCTCATGCGATACGCGAGGACATTTTGGCACCATTAATGGACATAATTTCCCCGATGAAACGCTGCGGTCGGCTGACGTGTGTTAAATTAGGTGTTAAAATTTCACTGTCCACATTTGAGCATCATCAAATTTACCCTTGCACGCTGTTTAATGCAATTTAATTATTCTCATATTACTTTATTATACAATATAAATAAATTAACGATTTTTTTATGAGAGAAACCGGCAGCCGAACATGAAATGTCTGATATTCATTGACGTCCGTTACCTACAAACATAATAACCAAATGAGTTACAGATATGTTGCCAGCTTAGGTGTAGAGAACAAGTGAGTATAGAAGAAAATGGAGAAAACGTGGGTAAAAGAAAGGGGTAGAGAATGTGGTACTTCACTCATTGTACGAAAAACAGGTAAAGTATAATTAATATCGTAAATCGCAGTAAAATGCCATTAGTTCCCGCTTGTGTTCTTGCGAAGTCGTGATAGCTTCCCATCAAGTCGAAAATGGGCCGTGGAGTTCCCTGACCTAAAACCGTTTGGCAGTGGGTAATATGAGCAGGGCATCACCAATTATAGCACAAGGGTAGTTTAGCTCGTCTTAATAATCTTATAATAAATTTTAGAGAGTTCTTAATAATCTCATCATAATAGATTTTTAATTTAATTAGACCGACTGGTTGGCGCGGTTGGTAAGATGCGTGCCTTTCTCGCAACATTTTTACTGGCAAAAAATGTTTCATACAAACATTAACAATTTACATCATTTAAGTTAAGAGATGCAAAATTATTTTTAGTTGAATAAAAAATCGTAAAATTGAATATAGAAAAAAAATTCTCAGAGTAAAATGAGGAAATGTTATTCGTTTCATTAAACTGATCTTGACGAATCACCTACAATGATAAACGATGAACGCGTCGTCGGCTCTAAGATAATCAACTATGGGGGTAATAATGCTTCGTGATCCGGGCATTTTGTAAGAGTTCAAACGAAATTGCTCCATAGAATTATGATTTCAGAAATTATTATTATTTGATTTCACTCAATAAATTAATGTAAACATATTTATTAATAACGTATTTCATCTATTATTATTCTTATAATATACTCGTATAATCATAAGAGAACATCTTATATGGAAAATCCGAATTTCACTTTATGCCCCCTTAATATGTAAATATTAAAAATATTATTCAAATATTAATAATATTCAAAATATTAATAACAATAAGAAAAGTTTTCCCATCATAGCTTCTTCGAAGTTTATGGCAGCTTGTAGACTGAGGCAAAACAATGAATAAATTATGAACCAGACCACAAAGCTGAAAAAAACTCATTCTCATTACAAATTCACTCGGTTCACCTAAAACGAGATTTTCCTTATTTTGCAGACAAAGAAATAGATTATGTTAAAATTTCCTAAATATTTTTCGAAGGACATTACGAAGGTATATTTTCGAAGGGGAGGATGTTCGGAGGCAATCCGATCTTCTAGCATTTAAAATATAAATCTAAATAGATATTTTTAAATGTGTATATCCATTTTATTAGTGCAATTTCATTTATCTTTCATTATTTGTCAAATAGTATTTAACTCTCAGGAAAAACTCTACGATTTTTTGTGAAACTGATGTAAAATAGTTACAATATTATGCTTATTAACTGGTGAATGACCACAATCCCACCACGGCACGTTTCATACTAGCCATTAAAGTAGCAAAAATCTTATTCAACTAATGGCTTGACCGCTTTTAAAGAGTGAGGTTGCATTTGATACGTATTCTTCCCCGGTGTGTCCTAGGAGTACAGGCAGAATACAGTCGGGTTATTTGATTTTTGATTTTTAATAATTATCATCGAATTTTAACCAATCATGGTTGCTTAATCAATGGTAATTAACAATAAAAATTATACTAATATTAAAGAATTACTACGAATATGCAATTAGTCCAGTGTCCGTCCGTCTGTCTACGTTTGACAGTCGATGTGTTCGAACTGTTGTGTCACAGCGGCACGCTCGCATGCAGGTTAATTACAGATTGTCGGCCGAGAGAGTTTTAGTTACAGGTTTGTTTTAATTATTCTAGTAGAGCGTAAAGCCAAGATCCTTTGTAAACTTGTTTAATGTTTCATAAAATATTCCCTATACTGTTATAAATAAGTGTTTGTACTATCCCACTTCATATTCAGTGGTAAACTAGGTTCACAAAACTGTATGAGTTAAACAGGCATACAACGTGAATTTACTTATGACTAATAGTGCAGATAAGTTGAATGGGCTAAAATTTTTCTAACAAACTTCTCCGAAAAGGACGTGGTCTTCATAAATTTATGTTACAGCGAGGAATTTTTTAATAATTTTTAATTTATAAAATTAAATTATTTTACTTAATTTTTATTTTAATTCTAAAAATCTAAAACATGTAAGTACATTATTGAGACAATTTACCAATACTTCTTGTACCATTCTATTTAAGCTTAAAAGCTTGTCCTAGGAGCTTAACCTATAGTCTCTATATTCATTTGATTGACTACCATGTTTAACAAAGGTAAAAATCTCATAGTATGCTAACTCGTAACCGAATTTTCGAAGATAAACATTTTCTCTGTTACTTAAGAGCGCACACAAAATGCAGACAATACACAAGATTTATTGCATACAGCTCCAATAGCTTTCGGCTGGCGGCCAACTTTGCTTCGCTCGCTATTACAAACAAAATCCCCTTAATATGAACACAATACAAGCAAACTTCACAGACAGTTTCATTGTCACAGAAAATTGTAATATTTAGATTGAAATACTCTTTTCATTGCAACACGATGCGGGTGAAGTAATTTGAATAATAAGAATAAAATTCTGAATATTTTACACAATGTATAATTAAAGCTTCAGGCAACTTCTTTCAACTATTCTCAATTCAATTAAAAATTCAATTATTCTCAATCGTATATTGAGGTAATTTTGCGAATTGTCACCCGCGTCATTTGATAATAAAAAAATGTGAATGTTTTTATAAAAAAATGTATTATATGTGTATGAATTTGTAATTTTATCTGTCAATGTTATTGTTGTAAATAGATGATATTGCTTATGACTGCTAATTTCTGGGTAAGCTATAAAAAATATAGTTTCGTATACTATTTTGATAATTATAATTATGACTTAATAGTATATAAATTTTCTGTGCGTGAACATACTTGTAAAGACTACCGGAGAACGGGCAGCAGCGTCCATTTCTTAGTACGGTGGAACATACTGCGATCGTCGACCCGTCTGCCAAGCGTGGCGATTATGGCACTTTCCCCCCCAATGATACTCCCCCAATGGGGGAGGCCTATGTCCAGCAGTGGACGATCATAAACTGAGATGGATAAATGACATGAAACATTAAACGTCAAATAAATATCAGCTATAAGCTATGTATGCACATAGGTATATAAGTACAGTCAAACCAATACATATCATGTATTAATTAACCAAACCACGCAAATAAACAGTAATTTACTATAGAATTTATTAAAAGGCCATGAATAATTTATCAAGACACCACAAGCTCATGAACTGGTATAGATATTAAGGCCTTGCCGCAAATCGATACAATACTAAGCACCAATATAAAGTTGGTTTGCTTCGTACACTTGGGTTTCTTGTAGTTTAAGCCATAGTATGTTCGACATGTATGATACGCAACGAACAAAACATATACAAACTACACCATTGGTATTTTTCAAAAAATAAATGTCGTTTAATATTTTTAACATGCTTTTACCCGCTTTGCATTTATCTGTCTATATATGTATGTAATCGAGTCTTGGCACTCGAATTTCAACCATTTTAAGATATCAAGGACCGCTGACTTGACTAATAATTTATCATAACTTAATTTGGACCATGATTATAATTATACTCGTTATGTAATTTATTACATACTAATGTAACAAAATACGTAAGGAGACAATTTTTTTTTAAATTTTGAAATCATTAATTATTGTTTATTTTATTAAGAAACGAAAGGAACGGCGAACCAAAGCCACGCAAAATACCATTGTGTAACAGAAACACTTATCAGTACTGAATAAAATTTTGCAAATTAAATTATGATATAATTAGCATTGATACAAGAAATGTAAAACTCATAAAAGTTATTTCGTTTCAAGAATTTTCATTCGAATTTTCGTAGCGGAAAATTTCGAAATTTCAACGCAATCTTATTTTTGAGCACGATCGCTTAGGAAATAATTTTTGCTTCGCCAGCAAAATCAAAATTTCTTTGCAGTTTTACAGAAGAATTAGGTAAATTTATCGATGTATCGTGCACAGTGAAGTCAAAATGTCATTGTTTTTAATTTAGTTGCAATTTAAAAAAGCATTTCCCTTTGTCAGTCTTTCGTCAAAATTTTATTTACATTATTAATTTTTTATTATCCTTATTTCCCGACTGATAGGAGGGCAAATTTACTCAAGGGTATGTATGTGTGTTCGTTGTATTGTGACCTCCTGTAGTCTAAAAGGCTTGAAGGAATTTGCACAGTGAGGTGCCATTCAATTCGTACTCTTCCCCTTAGTATCATGGGAAAACAGTCAGTTGGTCTTATTTCAATTTTAAATTAACATGATTATAGTACTGAGTTTACAGTCAGCGCAATTATGAAAATAATAATATTACAGTATAGTGGTGTCAACTAGTAGAAATCGTGACAACACCATAATTTCCAAATTCAATGAATCATGTAATAATTATTTATGCTATATAAAATATGTTTTGTTTCAGAATACTCTCTCACATCTACACTCATATATAAAATTACACAAACATACGCGCACTCTCGATCACACACAAAACACACACACACGTCTTTGTTTTTGTTAGTAAGTTATACTGTTAATGTCATGTAAGCAAAATGACATAAGGACGAAAGAGTCCCGGGTCCTACAATACGGGTCTCGAGCCTAGTGTAAGATCCGAGCGTGTCATAATTTGTACATTACCTGTTTTTTTTTGTTTGGTACCTACATAAACGTTTTTATTATTTTTTTTTCTTCATATAATTTAAAAACCCTAGCATTCAACAGAAATGGCGCTTCAAACATTGTATATCATCTTTATGGAGCAGTAAGTTATACTCGTGCAAGTATCAACGCGCAAGCTTAAGACTATGTCTCTTGAAAATGCGACAGTACTTTCTTACGTATGGCTTTTTAGAGTACTACGAGAAATAAAAGTTTTAGCATTCGTTGTTACGTGACAGTTTTATAAAACTGTTTGATTTTAGATTCACATAATATATCGGCAGTTAACAAGATTAACTGAAAATAAATATGTTGGTAGGAGACGTCCCAGAAGAATTTATATCGATCAGTTTAGTGACATAATAAAGGAAGGCGATATAAGGAGTAACCGACCTGTATGCGTTGTATGGAAACGAAAGAGGTGTGCGCGAAACTCGTCGGCGGTAGAAATACATAGCTACTAGTAATGTTACCAAATAAACAGCAATAAAATCTTTTTAGATTCTTTTCATTATTCCACGTTGAATATGACATAGAAAAAAAAACTTAGAGTAAAGCAGATGAGCATAATCTAGTTTTTTTTTTAAATATTTTAAACCAGCTCAGTCCGTAGCTTTGCCCGAGCTAATTTCAATATTGCACATTAGTAATAATAGAAAAATATTTCTGGATAACTAAGATTTATAATGGTGAAAGAATTAGTAAAACCTGTTCAGTGATTCCAGGATATACCCGAACAAATGAATCGTCCTCTTTATAACGTTATTAGAGGTATAGCCGAGGGTAGCTGATATTGCGAGTCGTAGAAACCGCAATAAATAAAACATACTTATATGCTAGACTAGTGAACCCGCCCCGGCTTCGCACGGATAGCAATCTGTGCTTCGTGTATTAGCGAAATCGGTATGAAATTGAAAACCAAATGTGGCAAGGGGACTTTGTATTATACGAACGCGGTATCGTCGGGCTCGCGAGTGTCTATTTAACAGCAACTGTTTTTCGATTGCGCGTAGTTTATATTATTTTGAAATCTTCCAAATTATTTGTGTATAGTATTTTTAAAAGTAATTGTCATTTTATGTTATTTATTGTTACTTAATAAGACTTAATACTGAATTCTAAAATATAGCGTCATAATTATTAACGTATGAATCTTAATATTTTTTAGTAACTAAAGTCAGGCTATAGTTTTGTAGTGAAGCTAATACTCAAGTTCAATTGATTTTGTATAACAACTCAACCATTCGAAACTCAAATACAGATGCTATTTCATTTTCTTCAATCACTTCTCAAAAAAATAACGTTACAGTTCTCGTGTTTAAATATAAGAAAAGAAAATGTTCGATATAAAATGTAATTGCAATTTCGCCTGTACCGTTGCTTAATAAAGCGAAAAATTACTCTATGTGCACGACGGATCGAGATAAAAGATCTACGCATACATTTTTGTCCGATCGCTATTTTTCGCTCGTGTCAAAAATACTGATACAATATTTTTATCACGTTACTGATTACAGCAATTTCAGATTATATTTCAGTATTTCTGCAGCGTATTATTTCGTAAAAAAATGGTCCATCATTCCATCACGAACCTTACCGATTCCTATTCCTTTTTCCATTCTCTTCTTACTTAATTTTCCTCAACCATTCTCTTTTCAAGACTCGTATTTATGAACATTAATTTACATCAATCGAGATTTTTGTCCACCACTACTACTAATTAATTATATTTGTATGCTTAACTCTGATGACATTATAAAAAAAATATCGATGTATATATTTTACTGTTTACCCCAAACCATCAGGGTACGAAATTGACCCAATTTAAATTCCTCCTGTAGGTTGTTTCGATGGACAAGGAGAGCCTGAAGCAATTTGAGAAGCCATATCAAATTTAATTAACCGTTTCCAATTGGCGTCGTAAACGAATATAAATGCATTAATATTTATTTTTACCGGATTCTTTTTTATTTGTAAGATTTTATTAAAGAATTATTTCATATATTATTTTCTATTTTGTTCATTAACTGCATAGAAATATATATCTCTCTTTTTTCATGAAACACATTTTAAAGCATTTTTTAAAAATTTACTGGTTACGATTGACAAACTGCAAAAAGTAACCAGTTACTTCTTTGGTTAGAAACCTTATCTACTGCTAAAACTCTCACTTACAAGCCTGTTATATTACACTTACGATCTCAATAATTAATTTAAGTGGAGACCCCTTTTCGATTCCTGAAATTGTCTACTTATGATTTTCTGTAGTGAAATGTAGAGAACATTTTCATAAGGGTCGAAACGACCAGCGAGTTACGTAATCATAGTGATCGCCGACGCCTATGATCATTTGCAACACCAGAGGAACTGCGGGTGCGTTGCCTTAAATATTTTAAACTCATCCCTACGCTAAACAACATTTTAACCCCATTAACCTTAGCGGAAAGTAGATGACTGTTACTGCCTTCAGTATACACGTGAACAAATACGATATAAATAAACTATATCTGAAGATTTTACGTAACAAAAAACAAACGCTTTCAAATTCACAAAAATTAAATTAAAATATGGGAAACATGTCTCGTTGGCTCGACATTAATTAAGGTTGGAAAATGTCGTCCTCAAAAGGACGGTGCGATATGACAAGTGCAGTGAGCGCTTAAGGCACATTATTGCGTGTCATTCATGCCTCTTGTAGAGAGATTGCACGCTATAAAACATGTTAACTTCGTGTCAACCAGGAAATTGCAATTAAAACTTGTCCAACTACATTGGGATTTATTTTAAGAAAATATTTTTTTCAAACTAACTACTAGACCAAAAAGTTTCAGGCTTGTAAATCTTTATACATAGAAATATTTATCTGTAATTTAGCCATTTTTTTATCTTAAGTTTTAATAACATCTCAATAGTTTGCAAATGATACGATATGTATCTTCGTTCTATCTACCCTTCGTAGATCAATGGGTGTCTATTGACTGATACGACGACGATGCCGACATGTACATTTCGCAAAAGAAGTATGCCATAAAAATGCTTGCTTGAATAAGACAGTTCGACTAGAAAAATACCACCACCACCACCTCAGCCTATGATCGTCCACTGCTGGACATAGGCCTCCCCCATTGATAACATAATTGAGGGGAAATGTGCCATAATCGCCACGCTTGGCACGCGGGTTGGCGATCGCAGTATCTTCCACCGTACTAAGAAAAGAACGCTGCTGCCCGTCCTCCGGTGGTCTTTACATCCAGACACAAGACAAACAGATATGTTCATGCACACAAATGTTTGTTTTGGGTGGGAATCGAACCCACGACCTACGGCGCGACAGGCAAGTGTTTTGCCACTGCGCCAACCGGTAAGTCAAAATACCACCTCACAAAAACCCAATCAGAATTATTTTTCTCTTCATCTTCTAGTGCCTCTCTAATGCTGGAGTTCAATTGCTAACTTCACAACTGTGTCTCGATCCAGTGTGACGCAAACAATTATTAGGCCGTGTTGATTCGCTTATGTCTTACTGCCACTTCTTGTCCTACATGCAGCACGTTTCTGCCTTTGATCTTGCTCATATCTCTGAGTTTCTTCTAATGAATAAAGTGCCTCGGTCCCTATCGTTTTCCGTCATCTTATTTTCTTATGTACTCCTTTATCCTATATTAAAGCAGGATGCGTTCATCAGTTAATTATTTTTTATAACGGTCGACTGGTGAATCGTAGCGGAGTTATTATATGTGCTACAATTTGTCATATATAATTAATTCCATAAAAGTAAATTTTAAGGAGATTTAATCAAAAATTGATTTGATTGATTGACTGGAAATGTGTCCTGAGTGATTTGAATCGTTCCCAACTTTTAGTATGTGAAGTGATTTGTGAATTACATCAAATGGTACATTAAGCGCTCGTGTCGTAACGTATCAGTTTCTATCTAAATTTAGTGGTGTCGTTTGAATTACTATCATACTTTATTATTGAAATTAAATAGTGATTTTTATACCATTAACATATTTAAATATATGAATATTGTCAATTTAAATGTTTACTGTCAAACATAAATTATTCCTCTTCCTTGCGTAGATGTTGTCACTTTTCTATGTATTGTGTATGTTTTGGAATGTAAAATTTCCTTGTTCTTTGGTATTCATCTTTTCAACTGTCACTACAAGATTCGTAGCACTTCGTAGCTGTTTAGGTATTACTAAGATGAGTACTATACATAATTGAAAAAAATACGTAGACAGGCTACAAACTGAAAAAGTTTGAATTATAAATTTATTTTTCATTTCGGAGGATAGGTCGAAAGCATTTATTTTAGACGCAGTTTACGGTTTGAGAAATAGACCGCCTCATAATGAGATAGGTGTCGGCGGAATAATTTATGAGAAATTGCGTTCTTAAGATTTTTTTCCCCAAACATCTTACCCTGTCAATTTTTAATGATAAAAGGAGCATAGCAGTTACTATTTTGATATTAAGGCTGACGTAAAATATTAAGGGATTTTTTTTATAGAATAAGAGAGACAAACGAGCAACGGGTCGCTTAACATTAAGGGATCTTTGTTGTTTTAGCTTTTTTTTATTTTAACCGCAATTTGTTGGTCGAAAGTGGACAGCTAACGACTTTATTATTTATTACTGCAATAAATTAATGTACAATGTCCACTACCTCTAGATGCAAAATGAAGCAAAGTTATTTAGCTATTGTTACTGATAATGGTACATTTTAGTGGGTACATATTTCAGCATTATTGTCCTTGGCAACCTTAATGATATTACATCGTTAGAACCTACGTCATAACGAAATTATAACATGTTATTTTTTGTTGTGGGGCGGCGCTACGTCGCCCCGCTGCTCTCCCTTCATTTTAATTACAACATGTTAGATTCATTGAAAGGAATGATGAGAAATTTATTAAAAGGAATATAAACTGTAAGGAATAGGTTTTTGGAGATTTCATTTAGGTGCGTTAAAGAATAAACAGCAGTAAAATTCATGATATTACAAAATGCGCGCGCTCACCGAGACAGAAATTTCACAGGATAAACATAGCTGCTTACATGAATGAAATAAATATTCTCTACATTATCCAACTTCTCTTCTAAGAGGCTTAGCTTTCAACGTAATAGTGGGATATAGACCGAAGTATGTGTGGGACAGATTCACTTGTTTATAGCTTCGTTCAGAATAAAAAATAACAATTATTTTTTTGTTTAAACATTATGTTTTCTACAAAACTTTCTATGTACTAATTCTGCTGCTATTAACATTATTTTTAACATGTTTCTCTTCTTACGTAATAAGATAATCATAATTACGGAACAGATACTTTTTTATTTTTACTTCGCCAGAAATTACCTATATATAAATCACTCAGACGAATGTCCTTATATTTCCCCGTCTAATGTTATTTACTTGAAAGTTATGCTTGGAATAAAATATTTTAAATAGACCAATTTGAGAGACAAAATATTTATATAATTTCATTTAAAAACAATTCACTAAGATTGGTCACGGGGTTTAGTATATTTCTGTTCATTGTGATCAATTTTCGTTATTGGGATTTACATACGCCCTGATTGGGTTGAAGACGCGTGTATTTCATTATAAAATATATTTCATA
Organism: Papilio alexanor hazarajatica; assembly: GCA_018246295.1. NCBI lineage: Eukaryota > Metazoa > Arthropoda > Insecta > Lepidoptera > Papilionidae > Papilio > Papilio alexanor. The sequence continues at coordinate 1,847 of DWLR01002348.1, read as the reverse complement.
TTCTTTGTTGGGATAACATTGAATTTATACAATGTCATTTTATGTGTTTTCTTTTTAACAATAGCGAATAGCAAATATTCATATAAAAAGGAATAAAACGCTCATATATATACTAAATAAGTAGAACTAAATATTTAAAATTCTGTTTTTTTAAATCTAAACCCAGATAATTAAAAAACATAAATTAAAAAGTGAAAATAAAAGACACCCTGTGTACAAAGGTGATTTGATTCTCCTAAGTAAATTAGACAACTATTCCACTTTAATCACCCAGGTCATGAGACTCAAGTGATTTATATATCAGGTGACTAAAGTGGTATGAACCTACTGATATTCGACATGAACATCCTGTATGTTGTTTTTTTTTTCAAGCATTCAGGACCTTCTTATATGTCTCCTTACCTCGGTTTTTGACATCACTATTTCTTGGAAAGCTGGCGTTTAATATTTAATCTATGGAAGGAACAAAAAGACCCGAATCTTTTTTCTCTCTTCTCACTCTCTTCAATCTTAGAAGAGAATTTCATAATAAATACGTTGAGTGGTCATTAGTTTGTTGAAACTACGAAGGAGGCTCGTTTAGTAAGGCTGCATTATGTAGTCTCTTGGAAGAGTTGTGCAGTGTGTTCCTTATGTTGAAGTTAAAGTTACCAAGTTTCGTATTATGTTTTGTTTTAACAACAAAAGTTTAAGCAACAAACACTGGAACTTACCTTACTAAATCACAGCGAAACGGAAATTTTTGAAGTAAAAGAACTAGAAGATTTAATCAATTACGTCGCGAAATAAAATTTGTAAATGCGGAACATCAAGTCTATAAATGCATAAATGAAGAAGAAGTTTTGAACGAGTTACGCCCTCAGACCATAATATTAGTAAAAGCAACAGAAGTTATTGCACGAATGGATCAAGTTGACCGGAATATAGTGAAGCGTGCAAGGTACAGTCAAGTTCCTTGGCGGTATTCCACTTTAAAAGAGACAATTGTTTTAACGTTTCGTACGCCTTGAGACATTGACGCAGAAACAATAACCAATAGGATGTTACTTTTAAATGTGTTAGGACGAAAAAAGGTTGGCTAATGTTGTAACAATAGAGTATCCGCAAATAATGATTTCGTCTGAATGGCAGAGATCGTAAAACTTTCCGAGCGGAAAACAAAGACAGCGGTGATAACAATAGTCAGAGGTACTGACTACATCACGCACTGACGCGCTCAATTCAATATTGCCTTGACTCCTTAACTAGGATAACCTGTATTTAAGAAGCCAATGACTTCCCCTTCGTATGAATACAATATACAAGCATTTGAGTGAAACAATAGAATTAGCTCAATTTAACAAGAATAATCTTTCTTTTTTTTTTTCAGTGTTTATGTAGGCGTGTATGTGTGCGTGCGTGCGTGCGTGCATGCGTGCGTGCGTGCGGCCGTCGTGCGTGCATGTGTGTGTGTGAGAGAGAGAATGTATTTTAAACATTACATTGAAGTAAAGTACCTTCGAGCCATTTTGTTGCAATTTTTCTCACATGGTATAATTTTAATATTCTTATATTGAATTTTTTATCTACAATATTGTATAAGAAGGAGCAAGAAATTTAAAATGTTTCATAGCTATTAAACTCTTAACAGCTGGCAAATTAAACCTATTAATTCTCTTGCTTTGCATAGTTATCGTACTCATTTGATTTCTATGAAGAGCTTTGATGTACTCGAAAATATAAGTTTTACGTATACTCAAGATCTTAATTTTTTTATAGAGTTCATCAGTTGGATATTTATACGGTAATTTGAGCATAACTTTCAATAAGGCTCTCTGGGCACGTTCTGCTTCAAGAAGACAATTTTT
>DWLR01002347.1:0-15675 GCA_018246295.1 Papilio alexanor hazarajatica | reverse complement strand
AAAAATTAGAACGACCTCTTTTACGCGGGTCTTTTTATTGACATATTCCCGATACTTTTTACACAGAGTAGTATATAAATTATTTATACCTCGTTGTAATCATACATTATCAAGAATATAATAATGTGTAACCATTGTTGAGAATACAGTCGTGTAATTAATGTATCTAAAGTAACTCGAATTAATTGCTCGTAATGTTACAGTAGTTGGATAGAGATCGTCAAGTTACGAGTATATCTATTTCCAGCGACTTACTGAATTAATTGATGGTTAACAAACTCGAGAGGGCGAAGGGTCATTCATGGTCGGTAATATGTCAAGGGTTTGAAGTTACGATTAAGAACACTTAAATAAGTACTTTGCTTGGTTTAAGATTTTGCGAGTAAATTGTTTTTAAACGAAATATAGCTGTGTAAAGAATTATCATTCTTCAATTTATTATTAATAAATTTGCCGTTAATGAACGTCGCTTTGCTCTGTAATAAAACGAAAATATATTTTTAGTTTTAATTTATTAAACTTAAATATAATGTTAGTGAGAAAACATTGTAAATATAATGTGGTGTTATACAATTTATAAGTAAATTTACCATTTAGATCAAAATAAACTTTGTCAGAAACGAAAAAATAATTAATTGTGCTTAAAACGATAAGCTTGCAGTTTTCCGGCAATTCTGCATGGCCGGTGAATCCTGCAGCTCATTAACACGGATTCATTTCACGCCGTATTGGAAATTTCTCGTCGACTTTTTCACGAGAATGCGGCGTGCTCATCTCTTCCTAGTTGCAGTTGGATTAAATAAAACTTTATACCTGCTAGAAAATATTACTGCCATTCGACTCGATATGACGTTGCAAAGACAGAAACGAGTTAAAAGATTACGTAAGACGATTATACAGCTGTTATTGAAATATTATCAAAACATCGAAAACCGGATTACTTGATTGTTTAAATAAATATAATTAAAACTGTAACCTTTTCTTGGATTATTCTTTACTATTTTTTATTTCAGTGTTACTTGGATATGTTGTTGTTGAGAAATAAAATAAGAAATAAATGGAATAATAAGGAATAAATTATTACTAAGGGGTCTTATGCCCATTTTAATACCATAGGGGTCTGTGGTGAAATTAAGGTAGCTTGTTTAGAAATTTAAGTGCTAGTATCAGTTTCACTACTACCTAATTGTCACCTAAAGTCTTAGGTGCCGCCTAAGATATGGGCTCAATATTCGGCCAATATTCATCTATTCAATATTATTCACTACTACTATTCAATATTCGGTAATTGTTATTGAGATTATTTTTGTAACAGTTGATTAATATAATAATCAAATTTTATTTAAACCGCCTCATACGTATTATGAGAGACGAGATTTTTTTTTACGAAATACATATATGACATAGACTTCCTATTAGATTAAGATTATCCGAGAATGCTGTTATTTTTTTGGAGCAGAAAAGATCCCTATTTCGAATATATTGATAACAGGTGTGAACATTAATTGATAAATTTACCTAATTCTATTTTTTGTCTTTTATGTCCTCTAACAAAAAAACCTTAAAAACAAAATAAGCAATTTTGTATAAATTTTGAATGCGATTTTATGTTTAAAAATTAAATATATACAATTTATTTTTTGTATTTTCTCTGATTACGCTTTATTGATTTTTTTTGTGTTTCACGTTTGCGTTTTATTATTTTTATAATAAATAACCTAAATTGCGATTTAACAATAGAAAAAAATTGACAGAAAGTAACTTTTAAATAGGCAACTTGGTGAAAATGAATTTAGGTAAGGGACTGATTTGTGGACTCTCTTAGCTTAGGCAACCCCCAAAAAGGGAGCGCTTGGGGGTGCGTTGGTGAAAACGGGCACTGCACTATTAACACTTTTAATTTTATGTTAAGTTAATCATGTGTTAAAACACTTAAATTAGAGGCACAGGGAGGAAAGTACAAGTACAAATTGAAAGTGTTTTTTTTATTTAACAAAGTTGATTATAATAAGCTAGGAACTACGAGCAATGGATCGTGGGAAGTAAACAAGGCGCCGGCCGACAGTGAATTGTTAAAAACTCTTAATTGACTTGAAGCGCTGTACTGAAGTGTTGTTACAACTTTTCTGTATAACAAGCGTTGACTAAGTTAATGCTTGATGTTTCAGCATTTTAATATCTTAGATTTTAGCCGTATTTATTTATATATTAGACATTCTTGTATCTTACCTCACTTATAATTAAATTAACAATATAATTTTGTAAAATTATGAATTTTATTTCAAATTAACAAATTCAGCAGCTTAAAAATTAATTCCGAACTTTTGTACACCAAATTCAGATTATTAAATATAAAATTCGGACTTTTCCGTAACGAATTTGGGATTTAAGAAAAACAATATTGATTTTTTTCAAATGAAATTCAAAATTTCTATAAAATGTATATTTATGCTACTTAGTTCAAATAAGTTATTGTAAAAAATGTTATAGCCTTAATACTTTCATACTGTGTAAGTACATTTTTTTTCTCATTTTACATACGTACTGTGTCACAGTTTATCTGAATTAAGCGCAGTGAATCACGAAGCCTTGCAGATAAGCTTGTAAATTTATTCATGCGGTCAAAATATTTGTGTCTTTCCGTGGTTATTGTACTCGTAGAGACACACACATCACGTGTTAGTTATGAACACATGAAATTTGCATGCCATGATTGAATTCTCATAGAATATTTATTAACTATACTAATATACTAAAGCGAGACAGTTTGAGTTTGAACACGCTGTTCTTAGAAACTACCAATTAGATTTGATAAATTATTTTTGTCTTTAACAGCCCAATCATAAAAAAAGAATGGCTTTTAGTTATTTAAAATTATGCCACGAGTGAAACCGAGAAGCATGGCAGGTTCAGTCAATAAAAGTAATCGTATCAGATTATAAATGTAATGACTGGATTATATTGCGGCTCCGTAAGTGTAAATATGGCTTACATTTCAGACATACCCACAGATGGTTTGCTCTTGTTTAAGGGTCGACAAAAATATGAGAAAAATAACAAGATATTATTATCGTTCGTGATTAAAAAGTTATGCAAAAGACATCGATCAGGTAGATTTATTGAATGAAGCCTATTCGTTTGCTGTCTTCGGACAACAAGCAATATTTGATTTATAAAACCGATAAACCCCCCGATAGCACTGCGGGGAAGAATACACCTTAATCTTCAAAATCGGTCAAGATGTTTAGGCTGCAGTAGGTCAGAAAAGAACGAACAATGTAGTACATACTTCGTAAAACATTACCATTCCGTTAGTCAGACAAAAAAGTCATGAGTTATTTCACTATTGTTATTTTCATATATTCTGAGGAAAAACGCTTAATGAGATCAAACGGTCTGTGATATCCGTCACGCCGCACCGCGTTCGGTTTGTTTTCTCTATGAAATGATGAATATCCGGTTCGCTGCAGGTGAACCGCTTCCGCCGAGCTTTAGCAAAGCGTTTTCCCGCTTTTCTTTGAACTTGTGAGTTTGTTTAATTTGTGGGTAAGATAATTCGTATTATTTTGTTACTAAATGGTCATACATTTGGGATAGCGTGATGTCCGAGATATAAGAGTGGCTGAATATTAATGTGTACCCATAACCATGTCAACGTCAACCATCACGCGCTGGCCATGTGGAAAAACGGTAAACAATTCACAAAAATCTGAAATTGTAATTTGTGGCTTCCGCATGACGACGCGAGGACATTTATCAAACCGATTTTGTGTTAGCGTTCGAAACATTTCAACTCGACCGATGTGGGGGAACCGAAAGATTAAATTTGAACCTGTACCTTTGTGAACTTCATGTGTAAAATTTTAATTTTGAAATAATAGTAACTGCTTAAATTGTATAAACATACTAGCTAAACATATGAGTTGCAATGGTAGATAAAATAATTAAAAATAATTATAAAGTATAATGCAAAAGTTTCATTAAAAAAGAAAAACACTTTTTTGTCGGCAAACCCAAGGGTTTGCCGACGTCTTTCAACGGACGCCACAAGTGGCGTGCGTTGAAAGACATTAGGTGCGTTTAGGAATACATAGAGGACAAATGTACAAACATTTATTTTTATTTGTATAGATAGAAATATCGACAAGCATAACCACTAACACACGTGAAGCGAAGTAGGTAAGCAGAAGTTATGGATGTCCCTTTAGCACGATTATGATAAATCTCTCTATTTTTTTATACCCAAACATCTACGCATTTTCCCGGTTGTTTAATTATAGGTTTTCATACTGGTCTAATAAGGCCGATGTTATAAATATGAATGATATTGTCAGTTGTGTCTATAAATAAATGTGACGATAACGTGACATTGCCCCTATCGCTGTTTAAGCGGTCAAAACATTTTATCGTATGTAACATTCGAAGCGGAGTTGATACTTGTAATGTACGTAAAAACATCTCTCGATATATTTTATCTACCATTCGTATTTATAGACGGTAAACTTGTAAACTTGCGAACTAATATCAACCAGATTGGTGAAATGCTAAAGAAAGGCTGTATTAAGAGTTCCCGTATCTGAAGATCATGTATAGTAGATTTATAAATGTAGAAGAAGCTAGAGAAGTGTGCTAAGACCGCAACAAATGGAAATCTTCAATCTCTAACTACAACTCTGAGTTAAGGACGTGAGTGCTTATATAAACTTGTACAAACGCATTCGTGATTGGAATAAAGAATGTAGAAGAAATATAAAACAGACATACGGTGTATTAAGCCGCATCGTTAAGACGATGACAAGAAATTTGATCACCTTTAGTACATGTATATAAATATGAGACTATAATTTAATACGAGTACGTTAACAGACATAAATCACTATATGATCTCACATATAACGCGACGCCGTCAGCCCGTGACTTGCTTGCTAATACTTTCACGTCTGAGTGTAAGATAAATGATGACAAAGGAGTGGCAGAGATCAACTTTTCAACATTTTTCTTCTTGATAAAAAGTACATATACTCGCAGAGCAAAAAAATACAAGAAATATAATAAACATTTCATTTGCAAGTTAGGTAAGACGAATAGGAAACTAAACGACGAACTTATTATTTTAATACCTTTTGTTTGGTTTGTTCATCGAAGGTTGTTGTATTGTAGAGTTCAAGCGAAGTAATATTTTTAGGACCATCATTGGATCTAAGTAATTAGAGATTTAAATAGTTCTAAAATTTTATATTGTAATGATTATGAATAAGGTACGCTAAACTTCAATCAAGAGAATAGAGGTTCTATTTCTCACTTTAAATTTTAAACATGAAAGTCAAGCTTTCATAGACATGAAATCTAAATGTCTCATGACTTAAATATAAGTGCCCGATTGGTTATATCTACAAAAGTTATTATAGGTGCGGCTGGTGGTTTTTAGTGTTAATAATAATAATTCATATTATCAGCAAGATGTATATTTCTAATTATTTTTAATTGTGGCACAAAATTTTCGTCGTCGTGTAAAACCATTAAACAGTATTGTATTCCACACTCGCAGTTGTGAAGTTTTGGGTACAATGAAATACAACGACGCTGCAGGAGAGCTCATGAATTTATTCATACACTCGGTGTAGTCATTCCGATGCATTGGAATTGTCGCGAGACGGAGCTGTAATTTCAAAGCTTTAATACTTTTGAAATATTATTTTATAAACATATAGTAATATATATTTTAAGAAAAGTTATTTTCGTCAATTGTCTAGTGTATTATAAACAATGTGTTGACTTAATAGTTATGAACAATTTGCAATTCAATAAGTTGTTTCATTTCGTTTCTCTTAAAATAGTTTTACCCTTAAAAATGTCCTTTTAATTAGCATTGAATTAAGAAAAAACTTTTTGTAACAATAAAATAGTTATTTTATAATAATTAGCAATAATTTTTTTTATAACAAGTTCTTATTAGAAATATCTATCTCACCACAAAACACGATAATACTTTATATATAGTGTTTGTATATTTGTTTAAATTATGGACATCAAATCTAACAACTAAACAGATCAATCCAAGCAGGCCAACGTAGTCAATAATTTACGTAATTTGTTCGTATGCTAGAAAATAACTCATTCGGTCTAAAAAACAACAGAATCTCTGTTGAAAATATTTCCAATTGCAATAGAGGTCATTGTACAATAGGAACATATTGTAACCAGGGTATCATAGCAAAGCTGTGGAATTGCCTTATCGTCCCTTGTCCGGGCCCCGCGAGACTAACGACGCTTATTCATGGTTATCAAGTTTTGCGAACGAGGATTATTGCACCCCTATCTACAGCCTCGAGGCTTACTTGTAAATTTTTCTCGGTATTAGCTGCTAAAGCCATTTGTAGATACGAAATATTATATGAAATATAAATATTGTATTCTTTTTTTTAAATTAAGATTACTACCTCAGCCTATGATCGTACACTACTGGACATAGGGCTCCCCCATTGATTGCATCATTGCGGGGAAATGTGCCATAATCGCCACGCTTGGCAGGCGGGTTGGCGATCACAGTATGTTTCACCGTATTAAGAAAAGCACGCTGCTGCTCGTTCTCCAGTAGTCTTTACATCCAGACTTAAGACAAATAAACATGTTCATGCATACAAATGTATGTCCTCTTTGTGAATCGAATCTACGACCTGCGGCATGAATGGCAAGTATTTTACCACTGCACCAAGCGGTCAGTCAATTAAGATTAATTTGTTCTTAAATTAAGACTAGTTATGAATATAGTAAGTGTACTGTTGTTAAGTAAATTCTTATGAGATTCGTATTTTTGCCACCTAATAGTTTTGCGTAAATAGTATTTTGACTTTGAAGTCAAGTAGAATTGAAGCAATTAATTATTGTCTGTACATATTTTTTTTTATTTTTATTTTCTATATAACTGTGTCTCATGTCTTCAAAACACAGTCTAATTGGTGGTAAGATCGGATCTGTTTCAATCTAGATGAAGCAGATTACTGGGTTTCCGTACAAAGATATGTTAACATTAATAAACGGACATACAAGAACGTGCCGAGTTACAATATATCGAGTCCAACAAAGAATACATCAGTGGTTTTATAACATAACATTGAAAATATGAAGTACATGATATAAATACGAAAATTATACAAATCTATTGCAGTGACTAGACCAAATTAGTCAATTAGACATTATAGTGAAGTCTACGGAAAATTATTTAATCCTGAACCGAATACCGTTTGAAACTATAAAAAACACACAAAACTTTTTCTTCATCATCAACCACCATTCACTATCATCGCCTGTCTCACACTGTTGAATGCAGGCTTTCCTTAATGCCTTTCACAATAAATGAATCTCAACTTTTCGGATCCATGGTTGCAACACTTTGTGTAAATTGTAAACCCACAATTCAACTAACATTTAATCAATTAATCAAAGTTATGTCGAGTTTATTTCTGAGGCTTGTGTGCATATAGAAATTGCTTAATTGGCGAGAATCTTTCTTAGACTTGTTTTTGTATGAGTAAATAAATGTATGTTTTTCGTATTAATTTCTGGTCAAGGGTAAAAACAAGTCTTTACATTTTAGTACAATAATAAAGGTCAATATCACAGCTAATTAAGAAGGCAGTCATTTCTTATCTACGACTTGCATAACTTTGAGATTAATTTTATTTTAATAACACTTGGCGTATCAGTTTTGACATTTGTTATTACTATTTATTGAACAAAAAAATGCAACTTAACCTAAGATAAAGACTTTCCACGAGTGGTCCGCTCGACCGTTGAAATACCTCGACCACATAGAAGTATTCTGCGTTTCATCTGAGGAATGAGGTACCAGTAGCCTAATTTTAGACCCTTTCCTTTTCCCACTTTTTTCTAAGTAGGAAAGGTCGGGAAAGGAAAGAGTATATGACGGGGGAGGGGATGGATAGGAAAAAGAAACGACAATTTGTATATTTATCCTCTGTCTAGACAAAGCATCTGCAACTCGTAAATGCTTGTTACATGTCTATGGGTAGCGGTCACTTAGGTGACTCATTGCTCGTTGCTCTTGTATAAAAAAATCATACTTTTGATTTGAGAAAAGAAAGAAGCATCTGAAAATATATTGTATTAAAATCAAAAACTTTTTCTTACCCTGGCATTGTAGGGCACGTATACAAATATTTATAACAAACATAACAATTTCGTTGATATTTAGTCAAGGACTCCTGAACTTTACTGAACAACAAGTTCATTAAACTTAACAATCGTACAATTGAAGACAATAACTCTCAATTGATATCAGAGAAGACGAACAAGGTCATATGGTCTATTTCATCAATTGGCAACCTTGGCAATTGTCGGCATTGATACTAGGACATACAATACATATATATGTGTGTTATCTACCTCAGCATATGATCGTCCACTGCTGGACATAGGCCTCCCCGACTGGATCGCATCATTGTTGGGAAATGTGCCATAATCGCCACGCTTTACAGGCGGGTTGGCGATCGCAATATGATCCACCGTAGTAAGAAAAGGACGCTGCTGCCCGTTCTCCGGTGGTATTTATATCCAGAGTAAAGACAAACAGACACGTTCATATATATATATATATATATTTCGGTTAACATCATTTACTGTATATTGCATTTTTGTGTATAAAAGTATAAATTTTTTGCATCGCAAGCGCGGTTAGAGGTACGAACATTTTGTTGAGAATGTCGATGCAGTTTATTAACATTTTCCTTAAGTTTACGTTCTAAGATGTTTTTAATTATGTAGTACTATGTTTCGATAAATATTTCGCAAACCTGAGTCGATTACTATACAAGAGCAGATATTTTGGTGATGTTTTTCAAAAAAATATTTTTTTTTTCGTTATATTAATATTGAATGTTACAAACTTTAGTTCATTTTAGTGCTACTTACATTACAATTACTTTGTTATTTTTGTCCCATTAAATTCTGCAAGTATAAGCAAATAAAGATTAAGTTAGAAGATTAAGTTTGATTACTAAAAACTTACACACACTACACTATACACTTATAACAAGATAACATAATTTAATGCAGTATTAGTATTTGTGAACTTTCAAATGTCATCAAATTAGCATTCATTCCACACTTCGTTAACATTAATCTTTAAGTACGGTATCGTTAAATATTATTTAATGATTATCTCTCGAATTCTATTACAGCTAACAAATATATTATGTCGCATTAATTCATACGTGTATTAAAAGCCCATTTGCTGCATTTACTGTCAATGACAGCTCGAAATTATTAAACATTTCTAAGCGAAACATACCACAATTTGGAATTCGTTTAAGAATGATATCAAATGAATTTATCGATTTTTAATGATATATAATTTTAAATGTGGGCAAATAAAATTTTAAACCATGCCCGTTAAATAGTAACTAAAATTTTTGGCATATTAAAAAGGCATACTTAAATAGACAAATAAAAACATATGTATAAATCCTATGCCATTCGTTGATAGAAGAGTTTATTTGACGTTGATTACACGTGATTAGGTCCTCTGGTGTTGCGGATGTTCATGGGCGGCGGTGATCACTCTTTTGGGCGATTCGTTGCTCGTTTACCCCCTTCTTCTATAAAAAAATAGGGCAGCTGGTTAAAGTCCTCATATTTATTGGTAGGCAGGTATAAAACATTTAAAGAATGCAGTATTCACACAAGTTAATTATAAAGGTACGGATACAGATAAGCATTGCCATTAATGGTCCCAGTACACTTCTTTGGTTTATTCAACACCTATCATTTACGTTCGGATATTTCAAATATTCTTTATATTGCTTTGAACCTCATATTACACCTTTCGGAACACTTGAGAATATAATTTTATCATTTCGACTCAGGCTGCAAAGATATGTTGTCGGATTGCTGATTTATTATTAGACACGTACAACCGAAGTTATTAATTTATAGATTCTAACTTTAATTTGATCTACAGTCGTAGACTAAATTAGATATTACATTAGTTTACAATCAAATTGATTACGTGTCTTTTCAATTTGATATAAAGTAACAATGTATTAGCTCTCACAGACAGAAATTTTGATATTAATATGAGTTTATTAATATGGCAATACCATTTTAACGCACTGGCACTTTAATGAAACCATTATAGTGTTAGATTTGAAACAGAAGTTTTTTAACACATAAATGATGACGGACTTAATAAACAATTAAATGTTTTCAGACTTCCGAACAATATAACATACTTGATAATTCTATTTTATAAGTTATAAGAGCTTCCTTGGTAGGAATCGTTAATACAGGCAATACAAAAAAGAGGCACATGATGACGGAGAGTGCGAGGCTTGCTTCCAGAGCTTAAGTTGCCACGGTTGAATAACAAAATAAACATCTTCTAAAGCAAAAAAAAAAATCAGAAATGTGCGATATATTATAAAAATGTATCAGAATCATTAAAGATTCTGCTTAAGTGCAGAGATTTATAAAACAAATTTTCATTTATGACCAACAGACATCAATGAGTTAAAGTTAAATTACAAAATCTTTTTGTGTCGTGAAATTATAAATGTGTTATAATTTAAATACACTGAAAACAATAAATAGTGAATACAGTTAATTTGTAAAATTAACATCAATTTATATCCTTATGATCAACGAAATTTTTACAGATACATTGTACATAAGATTACATAATTTCCTCAAACTCATCATATTCTTAAATATATGTTTCTCACTTGACAATTAAGTAGTTTTCGAAAATACAATGAAAATAAAGCAATTATTTAGTCCACGTTCACCAATTGTTTAGACTACGTTGAGTTGACTAAATAATGGCTTTATTTTTATTGTTATTATTTTTTACATGAGATGGGGGCAAACGAGCAACGGGTCGCCCAATAACAAGCGATCACCGACGCCCATGGACATTTGCAACACCAGAGGAACCGCGAATGCGTTGCCGGCCTTTAAAGAAAAGACACGCTCTCTTCTTGAAGGACCCTAAGTCGAATCGGTTTAGAAATACCGCTGAAGACAGATCATTCCACAAATCGGCTGTGCGAGGCAAGAAGTTTCGCGAGAACCGTACGGTTGTTGAATGCCAACCATCAAGGTGATGTGGGTGGTATTTGGCACTCTGTCGAGTCGTACGATGATGAAACTCCGCGGCAGGAATTGTTTCAAACAATTCTTCGGAACACTCCCCATGGTAAATACGGTAAAATATGCAAAGAGAACTGATGTTCCTTCGCATGACCAAAGGGTCAAGGCGATCAGTAAGAGCTCGGTCGTTGACGATTCGCGTAGCTCTCCGTTGTATGCGTTCAAATGGAAGAAGCTGGTATTGTGGGGCACAAGCGCAGAGATGCGAGCAGTATCCATGTGAGGCCGCACATGGATGTCTTCCAAGTGACCACGAAACTGAACGTCACTCGATATGTCAACGCCGAGAATACTAATACTGGCTGAGGCAACCAGGGGAGTGTTTTCGAAGTGCAGATTTACAACGAAGGGTCCTTTCTTAGCGGTAAACGCGCAAATTTGTGTCTTTTTGGGGTTGAATTGGACAAGGTTTTGTCGACCCCAGTCCGAGACACCACCCAGTAAGGTCTCAAATTCAGACACAAGTTTATTCCGGCTCTCATTGACGGTGGCTCGAGAATTATTAGCGCAGGCCGAGTACATCCCGTCTGATACTGCTATTTTGCGGCATGTCATTGATATGCAGAAGAAACAGGGTGGGCGACAGTACATAGCCCTGTGGTACACTAGCGTTTATAGGTTTCGGATCTAAGCATATATCATCGACAACGACCTTGATCCTTCAGAAAGCTGGTCTCTCGGACAGCCCGTAGGAAGGAAGCTTCGAAAGAAGTGCTTTGTGCCACACCCGATCAAAAGCCTTGGCTACATCCAAACTGACCGCCAACGCCTCCCCCTTGACCTCACTTGATGAGTAAGGAACGCTAGAAGATCACCAGCCGAGCGACGCTGACGGAAGCCGTAAGGAGGATCGCTAAGCAGTTGATGCTCTTCTAGGTATCTCAAGAGCTGGCAATTGATGGTATTCTCCATGATTTTAGAGAACAAAGGAGTAATTCCTATAGACCTATAGTTGGACGGATCTGAGCTATCGCCTTTCTTTGTTGTTGTATTTGTTATCAGCTTATATATGTACATATGTAAGCAGATTTGTCATTTCTGAGTAACATAAGCTATATATATTAATAGAAAAAATTAAGGATGCTGATTAATCCTTCAATAATGTAAGTCAAGGTGTAACAGAATTATACAAAAAATAATTTTCATCGTATGTGCTGCGGAAACTATTGATAGAACAAAAATGTTTTACGGTATTAAAGAACGTGAAGTGGGGATGAACAATCGAATATTTTCAAATGTGCCAAATAAAATGACAAGACATATATTACAAAACTTTAACTTACATGAAAATCAGTTTAGACGTTTAAAGTTGAACTCTTTTATCGGGCGTTTATCAAACTTAATAATGTTATAAATGTGAATGCTTGGATGTATATTTCTTACTAGGTAACTTCACAACGACTAGATACATCGAATATAATACACAATTTTTATTGAATTCCACGCGGACGAAGACGCGGGCAACAGCAAGCAATGTTATAAATATGAACGCTGGGATGAATATTTCTTACTAGGTAACTCCACAACGACTAGATACATCGAATATAATACACAATTTTTATTGAATACCACGCGGACGAAGTCGTGGGCAACAGCTAGTAAGTAAATAAAGTTGATACTTATTTGATGAATTCTGCTGTTGCTCATTCAATTGTCGATTTAGTAGTTCCTCGCCCTGATTACTCTATCTAATAAAAATCGACGAACTACTCAATATACGTATATAGTACGAACTACTGAATGCGCGTCTGTTCTGCAAGGCCGCGCATATGATTTGTTCGTTCTCCACACTGTTACGAGTACGAATCATCGCTCTCTTTCTTTCTTAAGGCTTATTCCATATTGCTTTTCTACTTTTACTACTTAATAGTAGAACGTGCGCAGCGGTAAAAATTAGTAATTAAAATAGCAGTAAAATTAGTAGTTAAGAAATATTAGTTAACAATTAGTAGTTAATATCGATTGCTATCGACTAAACTGGACAATCAACTAACTCGATAACTTTTAGTAATAATCGCCCATCGTTAGTATCAAATGGTCCGGGCATGGACCATTTGATACCGTCAACGTCTAATATTCAACTTGTATTGACCATTACATGAATTGATTAACAACTTTACCTCAATGCACCTTTTTTGTGGTACAAATAACAAGTGATTTCTGTGTTATATCACTTTATTGTTTGAATTGTGTAATCTTAACCATAACCTTACTTAATTTTCAGGCATAAAGGCAGATTGTAACAGCTTGTGACAGTGACATCACGTTGCTTTTCAGGCAAAGGCTATCTTGAGTTATATTTTGGCTATTAATACCATAACACCAAAAAATACCACAATTTACCAGTGTGAAGTATGCCAGAAACAAAACGTCCTAGATTACAGTTTTAAAATAACCTTAAATGGCAGACAAAGATAAGACAAAATTTACTATATAACCAAATTAATTGATTCAGCAAAAATGACAGCTCAAAATCATTATTATGTTATTTATTAGTTATTGACATGAACGATAAAATTTTATCCGTTTTTGAAATGCGATATTAACTTTGTTTAGACGAAGCGTTTATATTATATTATTATTTTATAAATACATTATAGTTGAAAATTTAAAATACAAATTCATTTAGTGTCATGCAATACTAACTAGTAGTGCACTTAAACTCGTAATCTTAATATTTTGTAATTTATATAAAGCTATTTTTTTATTTTATTACATTTTGATCTATAATTTTGTTATACATTATTTTGTAATTTATTATTTTATACTTTTTATTTTCTATTATGTTATTTCGAAATGTGTCTTTATTAACGTTTCGAGTTAAAGATTAATATCCGCTGGCGCTTATAACTTGCAATACGTTACTTCAATTCAACACCGAGGAGTGATATGAAAATGATTTATGCAACAATAGTACTGTTACTTTTTAACACTTTAGTGCTAGTCGTGACAGCAGGCGAAATGATCGTAGAAATTTTAATATTCATATTGACCTCTTTAATAGTGTATTTCATATACACTTACAAACGCTTACATCGTTATTTCGACGAAAGGGGCTTAAAATATAACCCGGGCGTGCCTATATTTGGCAATATACTACGCAGCACGTTCTTAAGGAAACATTTTGTTGAAGACATTGACGCGATATACAGGCAGTTCCCTAATGAAAAGTAAGTATTTTTATTTGATTTTATTAAAACAATAACATCGGCATAATCAAATTAAAAAAATAATAATAATGGAAATTAGGAAAATCCAATAACAATAATATGTGCAACTTTAATATGCATGTCTGCATTAGTATTTATTTATTTATTTTTTGTATTTTACACACCATTTTAATGAGATGTAATATGTTAGTCATTATTTCATTGTAATATTTTTTCTTAGTAATAAAAAGGTTAAAGTGTAACAAATTTATTTACATATAAAAAAGAAGTAAATTGTAGAATCTAAAAACCGTAATGTAAGTAATTAAAGAAAATCGTATTCGTCGAAAATCTAACACTCGTACATATATAAGTCTTTAGAGTAGAGTCTGTCTGTAATTTTAGTTTTTTTTTTGTACAATGTTGTCGTAGATATTAATTTTATGCCTTAATGACATTAATTTAATTTTTTCATTGTTGTTTTTCTACCTGTGCGTCACAATTTAACGTTAGAACGGCATGACCGACCTTATTAAAAAATTGTATAATGTATACGTTAATTTAATTTCATCTGCAAAGATCTTTTTATAACATTATTTTGCATTTTGCTAACAGTGATCTTTCGAATTCGCGCAAAGTCCCTGTGAATATCTAAAAATATATTTTTCAAGTCGTAAGACTTATGGTAGGAAGTGGATTATTTGACAACGACGTTACAGCATTATTTTGTTGTTCGATGTTACGGTATTACACAGATAAAATGATAACAAGGCGAGAACAATCCGACCGTTACAGGGTTTGATTGAGCTATTGGCTAAATAAATTTGTTGAGCTGATGTAACTGTGAACGTCTCTTCAATGATAATAATATAATCGAAAACGCAACACTAATTATATAAATGTATATTCTTTAAACATGTTAAAATTAAGAACCAATAGCGGAAGTTATAATGAAACAGACCAATCAAAAATAGCAAACTATATTTATTAATTATTAAGAATATATAGGTACATAGCAGAATCAGAGCATTCTAACATATTATTATAAAGCTTTCATTTATAAATATGTGCTGATTGAACATTTCTTAACTTGTTAAGTCTTGAAATCGTTGGAGTTTAATTTTACGAGTCGAGTACGATCTTACAGTATTTATATAACTAGTAACGGATTATTTCGTAGTGAATATTCGTGTCAGAAAATAAACAAAAGTTGTATCGTTCCATGAAACACTAAATGATCATAATAATACCTGATAACTGAATAAAGAGAAAAGTAGGTACATGACATGCGTAAATTAGGTTTTCAAGGTAGAGATGAAATCTAACTTCCAAAGAAAACATATATATATATATATTATAT
>DWLR01002346.1:0-15677 GCA_018246295.1 Papilio alexanor hazarajatica | reverse complement strand
ATATATATATATATATACATACTATAAAGCAGATGTAAAAATATAGAAATCGTACCTGTAACTTATAACTCGTTAAATTAAAAAACTTACAGTCCGAAGATATTTTGCATTTTCATATTTCCCCAACCTGAAAATTCATCAGTTCTAATAAATTTTTTATCTCCTCTTTCACTACTTCAGGTGTTATATTTTCGACAAATTGTACACTAGTCTTTTCTCTTAGCTCAAATCTGTCTCTATATACAAAATTATTCAAAATTGTTTTAGTGATTTGTAGTCGACAATACTTAAGAAAGAGACAAATTCATTTCCGCATTTCACTTATAGATATGCACGTGATTACATCAACTAGTTTAGTTGACAAGTGGAAAACTGTCGACTCAGTGATACGTCCCTGCGTCATCACAACCTGTCATAATCTCACATCATTGTGATCAAACACTCCCACAACACATGATAACATCATGTGTTGTGGGAGTGTTTATTCAATACGTTAAATTCCTATTCAAAATTTATCTCTATAAATGTTGACAACTATATTAGCAGTGAAGAAACATTTATTGATATATTCTATCATCACATCGTATATATAATATTTCGATTCTTTAATGTAGTTATAGCTCGCGATACGAAAGTAGACCTGCGTGTGCAGAACTCAATTTTCTTGACAAAACGACCAAGCAGTGTCATCGCACAAATACAGTTCAACTAGTAATGTCGATATATACTCTATACTAAAACAGTGGTAACATGCTTGCCCTTCATGTCGCCGGTCGTGAGTTCGATTCCCATACAGGACAAATATTTGTGTGCATGAACCTATCTGTTTTTCTTGAGTCTGGACGTAAAGACCACCGGAGGACGAGCAGCAGCGTCCTTTTCTCAATACGGTGGAACATACTGCGATCGCCAACCCGCCTGCCAAGCGTGGCGGTTATGGCACATCCCCCCCCCCCCACAAGATGCGATCAAAGGGGGTGGCCTAAGTCCAGCAGTGGACGATCATAGGCTGAGGTAGGTAGAGTCCGCAACAAGAACATTTGTTGCACGAATGGCCCATTCGACCGACGAAATACAACCACCTCACAGAAGACAAGCATGAAGCAGAAATTTTCTGATGATAATGATGAAACTAACAAACAAAACCTTGAAAAATAAATACTAAGTTATAAATATTAAGGCACTTATTCTACGCGAATGTAGTCGCAGGACTCCGTTAGTCATAATACATTTTTATCAATAAAGATTTTTTTAATCAACTGTACCTGCGGAATAACTGGTGTGTAGTTTTACTTAGATCTCTTCTACTAAACTTATTCGTAACTTGAAAAAAAATACGTAGCGATAGCTAGATGGCTCTGACTGAATTTTTGGTATCGCTAAGAAAACAACTAGGCTAACGAATTTTATTATTTTGCTCCACAATAACGAGCCAAAGGAGAATAAAAGCAAAAGACATTTACAAGTATTGATTGAAGTTTGAGGATATTAAACCGACTCGACCACTTTTGAACCCAATCCCTTTCGATTTAGCGGATTTTTTTCTATCCATTCCTGCCTCTGCCACCAAAGTCATCCTTAAATGTTAATCTCAAAAAGTTATAATTGATAATATATATATATACAATACAAGGACATACAGTTGAAATTACGACGCTGAGCGATGGCGCTTAACACGTAGCAGCAAAAGAATCATGTAATCTTTTATTCATTCTAGAGCACTTTTATTCATAAGATGGATAAAAAGCATATTATACCAACTATATTCGGCGGACGCCTCTATGAAGTTCTAATGTTTCATGCTAACGTTAATGTTTAAACGACAGTTGCCGAGCGGAAAAACTATCAAGTATTTCTACGGCGACAGAATCTAAAAGATTAGATTTAGATACCTTTTATTCAGGTTTTTTACAATCGCTCTGTACCATTTTCATGTCAGATAACTTTAGAGACATATCTTGCAAGTGATCGAGGCGTGGGCGAAATAAAATCATGACATACGTAATTTTCAATTACATTTTGCCATTGATTTGGCGATGCTCAATTTACACTTACAAAAGTCGCATTTAGTTTAATTTATTAAATATCTTTGTTACATTGTCAAGGCTTTGGGTGTCCTCTGGATAAGAATACCCAAAGGAGGTCTAATGTTATTTGTCTTCCCTTTCCCGCCATTTTCTATTAAGGAAAGGGTGGGAAGGGAATGAGGATCTGACGGGGAAGGGGATGGATAGTAGAAGAAAATTTCCATTATTCTGCTAATCCCCTCCGGTGTCTATTAAAGGTAGACAACGCATCTGCAACCAGCAAATGCTTGTTGCAAATATCCATGGGTAGCGGTCACTTAGGCCACCGCTTGCTCGTTCGCCGCCTTCTTGTATAAAAAAAACCAACACAGCAACTAACACTTAACGAGGTGGAGATGGATGGAGCTGTTGGATGAAACGAATTAACTTTATATACATTATTTAAAGTACTGCGATGTGACTGTCTAGCTGCTAGTCTACAAATTGATAAAACAAATGACATGAAAGAATTCAAACTTTTTTCTTGTATTAATTCAAACAGAGTGGATTATTATTTGTTCGCATTTTGTTAAGTTCCTATGAATAACGCTTTGACACGATTTAATTTGACTTCTAGGTTAACTTCGATGTATTCTTAATTGATATATACTAAAAGAACATAATTATCAGCACATACAGCAAAAACATCTGCAACCTAAAGTTGTTACAAACAACCTTGTTGTTACTAAGAGTACTTTATTCCAATCAGCGTTCAATTGAGTCATTCCGTCGATCACAGAATTTTAAACGATTAGTAATGTTCCGAAATAATTTTACATAAGACTTCTTTAAACAATACACCGAACAGACATCCTGAATAAAAATTAAATTAGGAAAGCTTGTAGATAAGATAGGTAAACTGACGCATCCGTTGTCATTTTTACGTAAACAAAAGTGCACGAAAAGAACATTTTTTGTTTTGTATACCATTCGATAACAATTAATTCTTTGCACTCACTCTACGATTGCATTTTTTATATTATATATTTAGTAGTAAAACAAAGAGGAAGTAAGTATTTCGTGTAAAAATAACGAAGCCACGTAAAATCATGACTGCTAGAGTAGTAGAGTACTATCACTACGCAGAATACTGGTTTGAAGTGGACTGATTTGTTTCATCTGATGATTGATCAATCCTCCAAGTGGATGGCATCGCATCCACAACTAATCTGATTGCCAGATATATTTGGATGCCGGTCACTAACAGCGGGTGAATGGCTTGCTCGTTTGCTTTTATTTTCTATAAAAAAAAAATAAGAGAGACATCAAACAAATCTGATAACTGTTCTGAATCACAATTTTTTTTTAAGACTACGAAGAAGCTGATGCCCACGAAATTACTGAGCTGAAATTCATAAGGCATTTTTATTTCAGGCACAAAACTTTTAAAATAAGCCTTCATTACTTTAAGGCTAATTAAACAACGTGACGATATCTAGTATCGTCTTGGTTTTCCTGTACCAACTTAATGACAACTCAGTCTTTTCACTCATCACCTTGTCACGTTTGTGCCCGAGTATCGTGTAGTATAAATGTCATAAAAATAGATAATAAAGCATAAAGCACTGCACAAAGGTTCACTTACGGAAAGTGAACTGGATCGTGACATTGACATTACGCCCAGTTTTGATAGATATAATTATGTAGGTATATATAAAAACTCCTTCGTACGTTTGCCTAGCTATTAATATACTTTGTTTATTTTATTTTTCATTTTTACGTCACGAAGTGCTAAGAGGGGCAGGTATTAATCCGATATTCTTTACTCGAGATTTGAAATGGAAGAGGAGGAGATGACCTTGAGTTATAAAACGAATGCCCATTTTCACCAATGCACCCCCAAACTTTCCTTTACTAGATTCCCTAAGCTAAGAGATTCCATAAATCAGTCCGTTACGTAAATTCATTTTCACCAATATTACATAGGTAGACCCTTTAGTATATTTAAAAGTGTCTGTATGTAAGTGTCCAATGTTGCTGTTGAAAAATCGTAATTTTAGTTATTTATTATATAAATGATATAACGTAAACTTAAAAATTCAATAATAAGGCGTAATAAAAGAAAACTTAAAATAAGTGATGTATTTCATTTTTAAACCTAAAGTAATTTTCAAATTTTTTATAAAGTTGCTTAGTGTGGTCGCTAAAGGCCAAAAAAACAAAAAATAGAATTGGGTAAATTCATAAATTAACATTCACACCTGTAATCAGGACATTAAAAAAAGGTTTTTTTTTGTACTCCGAAAAAATGACACAGTATCTTTAGAAAATCTTAATCTTTTAAGAAGTCTTTGTCACATATTTTGTAAAAGAATCCCATCTCTCAAAATATATGTGGCGATTTAAAATTAAATTTAAAATTTTATTCATGTATTATTCAATTATTATAAAATTATCTAAATTCTTAATAACAATTATTATTTCGTATTAAATACAATAATGCAACATATGTCACTTACAATAACTTTTAAGGGAAGCCTAAGACTTTAGGCGACGCTTAGGGAGTGGTGAAACCGAAACAAGCACTTAAATTTCTTTACGGGCTTTTTCTTAAGTTAATGGGGTCGATGGTGAAAATGGTAGAACAGCGCAGCTTATTAACATTGTATTAAGCTGTTTCAATAATGAATCCACCAATCTAATTTTCCTTGAAAAATTCCCAATATATCATCACTATCAGTCTGCATCAGTCCACTGCTAGGCCTAGGCTTTCCTCGATGCTTTTCTGAGTATGCGGTCTCCTGCTACTTTGTGCAATAAATGTATTAAGGTAGACGTTACTACACTTTCTGTTAATATGTGTGGTGAATCAAATATTTGAAAAAAACATGCGTTGCGGATATTAAATATTCTCAATTTGATGCAAAATGCAAAGAATTAAATATATAAAACAAGAACATGAAGTAGTGATCTCAAAGCAAATTCGTTGTCATTGCCGCCTCTTGTTTGAACGTCTTTGTAAACAATTAACTGGAATTATATTGCTCATCATCTCGCCACGTAGCCGTCTCGTGCTATCATCGCAAACTTTTTTTATAAAACTAATGTTGACAATGACAAACGCGTCTTTGATCTTCTGCCACGTGGTAGATAAGACTGCGGTATTTTTGAATGTCGTAAATATTAGAATATTTTTATCAACCAACAATGTTATTTTTTAATGTTTTTTTCCTAATTTAGTTTCAAAAACGGACAAAATCAAAGACATCTCATATTCAGTATTAGTAGGTATCGAAACCTATTGGTCAACCTATCGGCCACAATTGACAATATTGCTTGATTCTAGGTACCTATTAAAATAGTTGGAGCTGCGCGAGGAAAGGGAAGACGGTGTCAATGGCAATGTTACGAGTAGGTACATGTTCCTAAAATAACAATATTTTGACACAAGTTGTCATTTACAAATCAATTACAAAAAAAAATAGCTAGGAAAATAAAAAATGAACGCGAGCGAAGCCGCGGGCAACGCTTAGTTTTACATATATAAATATACCACATAAATGTTTGTATTTTCAAATGTGTTTATATTGAAAAAAAATATAGTAAAAAAGGCGAGGCACGAGGCGATATTCAAGTATCATACAAATATCAACATAATGTATCACAGTAAATTAGCGCACAAAAACTATCGCAATGATAGTTTTTTATCGAAACTGTAATGAACATGAAACAAAACGTACCCACATTGTAACAAATTGAGACTGACACCATTAGAACAGCCCTTTGAGATATATATTTATTTTTGTATGGCAGCAGTGAAAGAAAAATGTTATTCGACGTTGAAAATTCTGAAAACCTTTGAAATCGCCCCGCGCGCTCTTCAACGAGCGCATATTTATTGTGCGCTTACTTAGTTGCGTCATCATTGCAAACCGTATCCAACAACACATGAGTAAACATCTCAATTCACACGAGCATCTTTTAAATTACACCTAGTCTGAAATGTCACAAAGGTGGATACGGGTTCGATACAAAATTACCCATTGTTCTTTTGATAAATCTAGATTAGACTTCACTGTCGATTATCAAGGCTGCTTCGTGTAATAAATAGTGCTTAGGTAGTGCAAAAATGCATTATTTAACCTAGTCTGCCGGTAGTAACAATCTGTCGAAATAAATGTAAAAGTTATCTGACTTTATCTTGATTTATTGTTTTTCGACTTGGCTTTTTATGATTATAATATGTGATGTTAATATTCATTGTGTTTTTAATACAGTAACAAAATGTAAAGGCGTTGTTGGATTTAGAGTCAAGGTAGATCGTTCTCCGAAAGTACATCTAATAGTTTTATTATTTATTTTTTTATTTACAATTATTTACATAAATTAAAACAAAAATAAAATGGCGATAACTATGTTTTTTTATACAAGAAGGTGGCAATCGAGCAGCGGTCACTTAAGTAACCGCTGCCCATAGACTTCTGCAACAAGCATTTGCGAGTTGCAGATCCGTTCCCTACCCTTAATAGATAGAGGAGGGGATAAACAGAAAAATCGACATTTCCTAATCCTATCATCCCTCGCCCATCAAATCCTCTTTCCCTTCCCATCCTTTCCTCATTAGAAAATGGTGAGGGGGAAGAGGACTAAAATTAGCCCCCCGGTACCTCACTCATCAGACGAAACGCAGAATACGTCTACTTCACATCTGTCTTCTTTGAGGTCGCGGTATTGGTGGTAGAGCGGCCCATTCGTCCAACAGATGTTAAAAAGTCTGTGACAGGCCAGCGATCGGCTAATTTATTCACATTGCGTCATCGCTACACGCACGCTCGTGGAACACCTAGATATTCTTCATAGACTTCATAACCTGCTACGGCCTCGGCAACGAGGGTCTTCTTACCTGACGCGGTAGGCGACTCGGTGCTCCGTAGACTGGACCTGGATCCCGTGCTGGTACAAGTCTTAACGGGGCACGGGGGGTTCTCAGAGTACTTGCACAGGTTTAAGTGCAAGGAGAGCCCCGTGCATCTGTGACCCAGCACGGGACGAAACAGTGTTGCACTCCATCGTAGACTGCCCAGTGTATTGCAAGGAAAGAGCAGAAATCGAATTGCAAATAAAAGAAAAAGTAAATATAGAAAACATAAGTAAAATGCTAATGAATAAAGAAACGACGGAAATTATTATAAAATACTGTAAGGATATTGCTAAAAAAGTAATCCACAGAAACCGTGAGCCAAATGTAGAATAAAATAGAAGATCCTAATAAATTACCAAAGATTTTTCAAATAGTTGTAGCATTTTAACAAGTAGCAATAGTAATCTAGTCATTTTTTATTAGTCATTTTATCCTTTTAACCTTTTATTGTTTTATTGTTTTTTTATTGTTTTTTAGCTTTTTTGTATTTATTATTGATTTTATTTAATTTATTGCATTTATTAGTCTTAGAAATTTAGAAATAAGAAAAGTGTAAAATCAGCCCCTCACCACCGAAAATAAACAATGCAGGGCGGCAAAAAGGCCGCCCATAATATATATATAACCACCAACTATAACCAAATAACGAGATCTTATTACTGTTTAGATTATTTGCAAATAAGCTACTTGTAAAGTTTTAACTTGTCAAAAAATAGATTTTTTTCACAAGTTTCACAACTTTAATTTAAACTTTGAATAACTTTTCATAAATTAGAAAAAGTGTTCTGACACATGTTAAATTTATTTTTTGACAATATGATGCTTTTCAAAAATTAAAGATTAAGACGAAATTTCAAACAGGTCACGGGGTTCACGATTAAAATATAAAATTACTATTTGAGAAGATTTATTAACTTCACTTAGCTCCACCGAAACTAACTCAGGAGTCTATCAAAGGGGTAAATAAAAGGTTATAGCTATTGTTTTTAACAAATTATAAATTATTTAAGTACTTATAACCTTATAAAATTGTAAGTTCCATTTAAAAAAAGGACTAAAATAAACTTTAAAAAAAATATTTAACACAATCTAAAGCCCTTCAAAACGTGATAAAGTTATTGTTATACTCATACGCAGTTGTTTCGCGCGCAAACCACCAATGACAGCGCGGGAAACATGCACGCCCCCGTCTCATGAGTGTCATGCCTTTGCTTCATGAGCGGCTCATACGGACCCGTCAAACATCTTAAGATAGAGCTGATAAACAATCTTAGCTTCGAGAGCTGCACAAATACAATTAATCCCGCTCCGTGCCGTGCCTCCTTCACTGAACGACACGGTATAAAGCGACTGTTATATTAACGCGTTTGCGCAACTGATTTTGTACCTATTTTATTTTATCTGAATGATAACTGGATGATTTTCAAATCATGTGTTAGTTATAATAAAAAAAAACTGAATCTATGTTTTTAGGTAAATAATCACAGTAATCACAGTAGTAGCGCCTAAATAGTTTTAGTCACTGGTTTTAATATTTATGAAGACATATTACACCATCAGTCATCTTCTCTTGAAAGAGAAATAAACTAAAATCTTGTCAGTCGACCCCAATATCAATTTAATGATTAAAATGAAAAATAAAGCAGCATGATGCTAAATAGCTTATAACCTTCCTTAATAATTAAGCTGTAAAATGCAATAAGAATTTTTCAAATTCAATCGGTTGTTTCTAAGATTAGCGCCTTCAAACAAACTCCAGCTTATTATATTAGTATGGAAAACGAATAACGTCATTTGATTCTATGCTAACTAGATACGATACGATTACTAACTTTAACAGTGGTAGAATCCGCAACAACATCTGTTGCATTAATGGCCCGCTCGACCGGTGAAATACCACGCCCTCACAGAAGACAGACGTGAAATAGAAATTCGCTTGAGGGGTTAGGTGTCGGAGGCCTAATTTTAGTCCTCTTCCCCTTTTTCTAATAAAAAGGAAAAGAAGATTTGACGGGGAAGGAGATGGATAGGAGAAGGAAATGTCAATTTCTCTATCTAGGAAAGATCTTCTGTCCGTATTAAAGGTAGACAACGCATCTACAACTCGGAAATGCTTGCTTCAGATGTCTACGGGTAGCGGTCACTTAGGTGACCGCTTGATCCTTTGTCACCTTCTTATATAAAAAACAAAATTACTAATTACATGAGACGGACATTCACTAATCAATGTTCTTAACTACTCGTATTCCTAAAGTCTTATTTACTGCAGTGTGGATGTACCAGTATCAATTATATTTATTCCTGTAAGTCAACACTTACATCTATTCAGCTTAAAGAAAACCTATTCTTAAGATGTATTTGATATTGGTGACATAACCTGCAAATAATCCAATTGAAGAAAACAGGCAACAGATAATGCGACGTTGTAATTATATATATTAATCTATACTAATATGTACATTTACAGTAGCGTCTGTCTGTATTTTCAGTTTTTTTTTTGTTGATAAATATTCATTTAATGCCTCACAGACATCAAATCTAATATTTTTAAATTATTTGTCTGTGTGTCTGTCTGTTCGTCACGTCATTCAACTTTAGAACGGCTGGATCGACCTTGATGAAATTTGTTATATAGTAAGAACACGTGATTGCGCAGGAGAGAGGCTATAAGATATCTGTTTGTCTGTATTTGCTGCATGTCTCCATAACAACTTAAGAACAGCTTCCACCTCAGCCTATGATCGTCCACTGCTGGACATAGGCCTCCCCCATTGATCGCATCATTGGGGGGAAATGTGCCATAATCGCCACGCTTGGCAGACGGGTTGGCGATTGCAGTATGATCCACCGTACTAAGAAAAGGACGCTGCTGCCCGTCCTCCGGTGGTCTTTTACATCCAGACTCAAGACAAATAGACATGTCCATGCGCACACAAATGTTTGTCTTGGGTGGGAATCGAACCCACGACCTGCGGCGCGAGAGGCAAATGTCTTGCCACTGCGCCAACCGGTCACCCAAGAACAGCTTGACTGATCGTAATAAAAATTGGCATAAATTAATAATACATTATTACACACATGATAGGCCGTATAAAATATCTTTCTGTCTGTATTACTTATTTACTACTATTTTCCGTTATAACTTAACAGCGGCTCGACTGATTTAATGATTTATATGGGTTTTTGTAAATTGGTTAATATAATTGTACGTAGGTAATTGTAGATTTACATTTAGCAAGAACACGTGCTTGCACAAATGATAAGCCATATAAAATATCGGTATGATAATAAAAAATAGACATTAATTAATATTAAAAATAGAAATTATTAATACTAATTTGTATTTTCCTGATATCTTTAAAACGCGTGCGAAGTCGCTGGCAACATCTACATAGCTTATATAAAATCATTTAAAGTGAAAAACAATCCTTAGTAGTCTTATATTTTTAAAAATACATTTGTTTTTTATTTTCACATTTCCCCGTTCGACAGACGATTATTTAAAAATCTTTGAAAATAGAATTACATATTTGAAATTAGATTTCGTATCTACATCACTTAGGGACTAACTTCAATAATCCCTCCAAGTGGCATACTTGTAAGCCGTTCGAAGTGATAGTGACCGCTTGTGTCCGCCAATATTAAAATCGTGAAAACAATGTGTGTGTATCATAGAATTGTAGTTCTTCAAAATTCTAGAGAAAACGTACATATTTCTATCACACAACCATTTCTTTTACAATAATTAAAAAACGGTTTTCAACATGTAGATTGTGTTATTAGTTATATTTTTAGATGTCAATTTATTCCTGAAGGTTTATCTACATGTAAAGTACATCCAAATGAAATAAATCATTCGAGATTGAAGATAATATATATTTTTTAAATTATTGAACTTTTTTTATGGAAGTAGGTGGCAAACGAACAAGCACCTGATGTTAAGTGACCGCTACCCAGAAGCAACTTCAACAAGCTAATGATGCATTTGTGCAATTCATCCAACAGATGTTGTTGGTTGTTGCGGACTCTACCATTGTTTAATGGTTTTTACAGACAGAGAGACAGACATGAAGTTTTCGTGTATAATTAGGATTTTTGTGTTAATAGGATGAAATATGACTACGATTATCGAAAAAATAAGAGCATGATATGATTTTACGACAGAAAAACAATATTGGCATATATCATACTCTACTAGTGCTACTCACGATACCCTATACTATCGAGTATCGAAAGTAAAGAGTAACGTAACGATACGATAATAACGAGTACTGTTTCCGTTACTACTATTTTTATATTATGTTACTATTTTTTGTTACTTTTACACCTCTACTGCGATCTACGCCGCGAACCGCGAAGACCGACGGGTTTCGAGTTAAACTTTATTAAAGCGCCATCTAGTAGACAAACATTGTATAAGAGTAAAATTTCTTTTACTTTCAATAAGTGGTGGTGGAATCAGCGTATTTAACACAACTTACGTAAACAAATTTCACAAAAATGATTGTATGATTCGAATCCTTAATAAATAACTATTAAAAGAAAACTGAATATTCAGCATAAAATATAAACTTCAATAAAAAAAAAATATTTGTTCTGTATAACTCATGACATTTAAAAATAAATGCGAAATAGATGCTCCCTATTTCGTTAGGGTTTATATAGTTTTTATGTGTTTATTTTTGTACATAACTTGTGACAAAATTCAATATAACAATATATCCTATACAATAATAACAAAAAAGGTATAGACAATTAGTTAATATAATAAACGAAAGAAATACCTTACCTATACACGTAAAAGTAAAGTATTTTAGAAGATTTTTTAATAATATGATTGGTGATATTTTTCTATTGACATTATTCATTACTACCGACTTGTATTTATTTTATTGAGTTCAATTTTACAACAAAAATTTATGAAGTGTTTTTCTTTCATTTCTTTATAATTGTTAATGTTTTCTAAACCAATTGCAATTTATTTATCACATTTACGTATATTGCAACCCTAAGCGATAAAAAAGTTAGCCGCAGATTGTTGGTTCATAGGCCGCCATTTTGCGTTGCGTTTATCGTTTACGTTGTTGCATTGTGGTTTTAAGTTTTTAAACATCTGTGATAGCTTAGTTAAGTTTATTAGTTTAATTGTAAAATTTTATTTGTTTATTTGACTGTTCTTGTGTTTGTGTTCTTATAACCATGGGAAGGAAAAAGAAGAAGGCATCTAAACCTTGGTGCTGGTATCCTTTTAAAAATACAGCTTTTAGCGAAACGTCTTGTGACCTTCGTGAATTGTAATTGACCTATTTTGCAATATTTATGATGCCTTCCTTCTAATTATAAGCTTTAAAGTTACGTAGAAAAATGTCCTTAGCACGAATGTCAGGTATTGTAACAGGGAATTCGACGATGAAAAAATTCTGATTCAGCATCAAAAAGCGAAACACTTTAAATGCCACATATGTCATAAAAAGTTATACACGGGCCCCGGACTGTCGATTCACTGCATGCAGGTATGTTTGCACTTTCTTGGCACGGGTGCCGCCCGCCCACGTCCACACTGCGTGCCACTCTTATAATTCTCGCGATTATAGGTCGAGATATTTTTGCACTATGTTCATTATACTCGCCAAATATCACTCCCATATAAGTAATATCTTTAAATCTGTGTTAAATCAGTTGCATCGATTACATTTTTTTAAAATGATTTTTCACTTTTCAGGTACATAAAGAAGCCATAGACAAAGTCCCAAATTCATTACCAAATAGGTCTAATATAGAAATAGAAATATATGGTATGGAAGGTATACCACCAGAAGATGTCAAGGAGCATGAGAAGCATAAAACAGGTATAAAAACATTGTTTAGCATTCCGCAGTGTTGTTATGGATCCTAATGTATGTACAAAGACATATATTTTTTTTAAATTTTGCTTGGGACACTGTAGCGTTAGATGTTTATTGGTGTATAGTTTTTTAGTGTTCCAGTAAAGGTATGTCTTTTAAATCCAGTGTTTATAATAATTTTATCTATTTTTATCAATACTTGGATGATTTAGGTGGTGGCAAAGGGTCTGATAGTGATGATGATGAACCTGCTGCTAAGAAAAAACCCACTCCTGCATTGGTAACTATTATTTTATTTATTTATCAACTGTGTCAACATTTCCTTATTATTCTATAAAATTTCAAATATCAATTACAATTGATATCCATACCTATAATATTATCCCGTAGTTGGGATAAACGTGGATGAATTTGTGCCATCTGCATTATATCTTGTGTAATGAATCTATAAAAAATTGTTACACATTACACAAGATAGCTATCTATCTTGTGCCATGAATCTACCAATTTTTAAATAGCAAACTGAAAGATATTGGATATATCCTAAATTGAAAGATATGGACTTTAAATTTGCTTAATGTTTTTGTTTTATAATAAATTCGTCTTTATTTGGTTGCAGAGTAAATCTAATTCAGTAAGTCATTTGTTATTGATTTTTCATAACAACTGCAAATAAACTTTCCTTGTATTAAAAAAATGATAAGTAACAATACAAATCAGCACCAACATACCCTTGCTTAAAGTCTGTCTCACGAAAGAAGTCCTGCAGATGCTGTGTAAAAATTAGAATAGTGATACTTTCCAAATTTTTTATTCCCAATATTTTTATCATTTAGGGTGTATAGGTTTTTATAAAAAAAAAACATGTTTATATTTTAATTGTATAATCATTATCATCAATAGAATTTATTTCATTCTTACTACAGCTATCTGAATCATTTAACACACATATTTCCTCACGCACCAGAACAATATTTCATTAAGCATATCTATAAGTTTCATGGTTTAAGGCAATCTTTTGCCACATCAATAGGACTTTTTTTTTCAAGTCTGTCAATATTTTTTTTTTGCATGAAAATGCTGTATAAGCTGTCAATATTGGTCCCACTGTTTGCAGTGGGACTTCTTTTGTGAGACAGACTTTACTTACATCACCCTTAAAAATTAATTATGGTCAGGCCAATGAAGAAATAACTATCCAAAATATGTTGAACAATACACAAGTATACTTATCAATGTTTTTAGCCAATTCAGAGTAGCACCATTTATTGTGCATCTGAGTTACTAGGAAATGGCTCCTGTAAAACATTGAATATTTACAATTTTTCTATCACTCCATTTACAGCCATCTCTCACTGAAGGTCGGCAATCAATTTGGCTATTGCATTTTTGACATTATTGTGATAAGGTACTTAGTTTTTACTATGACTTAATGTTTTCAAGCTGTGAGGTTTGCTTTCTTCCAGGGGACTTCAAAGGAAAAGATCCTTTGTATTTCCTTCATATTTCCCATTTAATATTTATTAAAGTAAATGGTTCTAATTTGTTTTTCTGTCTTTTCTAGCTGGGGGCAGGTCCGTCTACAGCGACCTCTGGTATTCTGCCCACTCCAATGCCACAGATGCCCCAGGGCATGTACCCTGGACATGCAATGCCCATGAACCACATGATGCCACATTTCATGCAAGCACCTAGGTAAGAACTTACTTTAGTCTTATAAGTGAAATATTATTTACAAGAATTGTAAGTTTATTAGTACTGCTTGGATCATTACTGACATTTGCCAAAGTTGACATCTGTTTCAACAGTTTTTTTTTCTTAATAATTTCAACAGCTCTGGGTTCTTGCCCTTTTAAGCCAGTTGTTTAGTTCTGTTTCAAAAGTAAAACTGCCTTGTTGCAGCCTAGGCTTGAAACAATAAATATCAATGTAAATCCCCATTTTTAAAGGTTGATTTAACATTACGCTTGTTCCAGGATGATGATGCCAGGGATGAGGCCATTGTTCCCTGCGGCGAGTGTGCCCACCTCCACCCCTAGCAAACCCACCTTCCCTGCATACAGGTAAGTCATTCACAGTTTTTACTTCTGTTACATGTCTTATTTATAGCAATTGTTGATGAAGTTGTATTTAAATGACATAAAATACATTAAATACAAAATTAGAGTTTTCGTTAACTTCGAGAAATTGTTGTAATTTCAATTTAATTAGTAATGAGTTGTTTTACAGTTTACTTTTAAATTGAATAATTACTATATATTAAGTAAACTATATATTGGAATCAACAAAAAAACATTGCTAACAATTGTCATTTAGTAATTATACAAACAAAAAAAAGATAGAAAGATTATTCCTTTAAAATCAATGTTAGAGAATTTTATGCTCAAGAATGCTTTATTTAAATTGCAAAGAATCTCAACAGGAACTGTTGTATGTCAAATTGGCAGAACAAGTAATATTAAGTGAACCAAAATCACCCATATACCATAACAATGTAAGTAGTTTAACACGTGTCTTATTTACGCAACGGAAGTGCAACTTGCGGTTGCAACATGCCAACTGTTCATTGTATTGCCACTTACATGTTTTCATGATAAACTGAAGACTCGTAAACTGAACTATTTTATTATTGCTGCCAATAACAGTGAAGTAATATTAAATTACGAATAAATATATTGTGAAGCTTCTATATAAATTTTAGAACACATTGTTTGTTTCCTAGTGGATAACAGTATTATTTTATTATTTAAAATTGGTATAGAAATATCAACTGATATAAATATGTTCTTATAATCTGTAACAAATTTATAGAATTTGCAGCTTTTGTACTAATATAAATTACACACAAAAATAAACTTAAAACAGTTATGACAAGAAATGTTATATAATTCATCTTTGGTAACC
>DWLR01002345.1:0-15677 GCA_018246295.1 Papilio alexanor hazarajatica | reverse complement strand
ATATATATATATATATATTGGTATAAATGTATTTCATTGACATGAAAAGAAGGAGATATTGGTTTATATATACTAATAATAGAGGATACGATATTTTAATTAAAGTAACGGTTTAATTCACTTGTGTTCCAGTGTATGTTCTGTTAATTCACTCACACTCGCCCTGATGAAGGACCTCCGACGGGTCTGAAACTAGTCGGTACATACACCGGACTACAAGTGAGTTAAACCGTTATTTTAATAAGTTTATTAAAAAGTGTCTCACGAAAGTTTTTATAGTTTAAGGGAATACTGTATTTTAATAATGTTTACACAACCAAGACATGTTAATACATCTACAAAACACACGTAACTAACAAGGATGTAAAGAATTCAAGTTTTTTGTAGCGCGTTACAGCATTTGTGTTTAAAGTAGTCGTTATAAAATCATTCTATACTGGCATATTTGGAATATATTGTACTCACCTAATTGTTGTCCTGAATTAGTGGGTGTCTTTGAAGCGTTCGGTGTATTTTTTCCAGATATGACACTGCTGCTATGCGAAGACTTGCGCGACTGTAAACAATCAAGTCAAATCAAAATCAAACAATCAGGCCACTTAAAGTAGAAGCACTTATCAAATTTAATTTTTACAATAACATGCATAACTTTATATTTTATTTACCCAATAGTTAATTTTTGATTCCTTAATGAACTTTCAAAAATGTAAATAACTTGATGGTGTGAAGTTTAATAACGGAAACGTCCTCCCACGTGGTGGTCATAAAAAGAACATTGTTCAAACTTTTGACAACGGATACCAAAATCGAAATATATATGGAGCTAAAGCGTAATTTTAGTTTACGACATTTTTCAAGTCGATCCGTTCCTATCATGGACCATCCCATTAAGACAATACCACAATCGTGAAAGCTGATTTTTTTTTTACATAAAATTAAATTTTGACTTAATGTAAAATACATTCTTTGTAAAAATCTCATGAGCTAATTTACTATCTATTAAATAATGTCTTGAGTCGACTACTGAAATTGATCATGCTATTAATAATGGCATATGAAACATTGCAAATAAAAAATATTCCTGAGCTTAAATATTCCTGATTGTATTCTCTACCACCGGGTGTGTAACAAGATATGTAATTGCATTATTTTACTATGTGAATAAGTTGTTATCTGTTTAGATCCAAACAGTAAGAAAAAATCCACTGGAAAAAATCTATTTAATTCGGTCACATTAACATTAGCACTCGGCCGTAGTGACGTCCTAATCTCGCTACAAAGCTACCTCTAGCGTTATATTATACGAGTACATTTTACAAGCAGGATATAAAATAAAGGTTATATTACGTTTTAAGACTAGGACGAAAAAGTCAAATAACTTATTATTGCTAGAATTCGTCGCATTTCTTCTATGCACTGACATTTTTTTAAAATAAAGTATTATTGATACGTAAGAAAGGATGTATTAGTCGTGTATTTAGCGAGCTATGTAGGCGGAGCGACGAAGCAGGAGAGGGGGCGCTTTACACCCGTGTGCCGAGTTAATGTAACCAATTGCGTGTGGTATTTGCCAGAAAACTGCAAATCGTAAATGCAAGGAATACTTAAAGAGACACTGCTCAGTTTTAATGATAATTTTGATGTAAATTTATAGCCCCGATTCATTAGAAACCTACCCGGGTTGTTGCGTAATTTGTTAATTGATTAGATGATATAAACGAATGAATTTTTTTATCAAAAACCAATTGAACCTAAATGGACTCGCGTAGGAACATACCCCTTTAGCTTTAGCTGGGTGTGTTGGTGTTCCGCTGCCGCTAGCCATGGGAGACGCTTCGCCCTCTTTCTCACTTGAGTCGCTCGAATGGCTTTCGTGCGGTACCGGCTTGTAAGGAGGGATGGTCTTCACGTTACCGCCCTTTTTCTGCACAATCAATACTCCAACTACGTAGGTGTCTCCGTACAAATATTTATTTAAATTAAAAACTAATAGCACATTGCTCTTATAATTAGAAACGAATCGAATGATTTGATTTTCTCAAGTGGTTATAAATATATTTTATCCACCTGAATGTATATCGTATCTTAAAAACCTAAATTTTAAAAACAAACTTAAATTACATACATAATTTAAATTTAACAAAGTCTTAAATTCTTTAACTTATATTTTATTAAAGATAATTCAAGATTAAATATATTACATTTATTTAATATAATAAAATTGAACTTAGCAAAATCAAAAGTAAAAAACACACAAAAATACACAAATAATACAAAAAGCACTATTAGGGCAAATGATATAAAAAATTTGAAGGATTAAATTATAATAAACTTACAAGTTTACTGTAATGATGCTGACAATAACCGCAATATTTAACATTGTCCAAATAATTTCCAGCCTCTTCGCACAACAGGCCGAGGCTCTGAGCGCACGTCACGTGGAATTGTTGTTTGCATCCTGAAAAAAATTTTATCAATAAAAATATAAAGAGAACGCAACATTACAGAAATTATATTTTGTATCAAGGGTATTGAAAAATTTCCGATGTATAGAAAATAATTTAAATCATATTCTTCACTGACTATGTCTCATGAAGGTAATTGAGAAATATTAATAAAAGCGTGTTCAGGATAATTTATGCTCCTTATTATTGGCAGAAGTGAAGACTTAATTAGATTAATTGATTTTGTTAGTTTAGCATAAGATAGAATGTTTGGTTACGAACATTTCATCAATGGTTGTAGGTTGTAGCTAGATAAGTAGTTGCAGTAGACTAAGAAATAATTTAAACCTAAAAGCCTTCAAAGATGTAATCAATATCTTACAACAAAAATTTTCTATACTGATTCAATATGGGTTTATCATATATATATTTTTAATTAATAACTTAGTTACCTGATTTATTGCACTGCATGCAGGCACCTGCATTTGCCCTGTGCGATTTGCCCAAATCTTGACAAATATAACATGTCTAAAATAAAAAATAAAAAACATCATATTAATAATCACAACAAAGAAAACTACAATTTAAGTCAACAATAAAAATGATAATGAATTTTATATTACCTTATTGTATCTTTCTGGTGGAATCAATCTTAATACAATTGGCTCCATAGAGGTGACATTCCCAAACCTGACTTCGGGTATATAAAGGGCACAGACCACATGAGCCCATCCTCCGGTATCAGTTCGTTTGAGAGCACCAGACTTTGATGGACACAGTTCACATCGCTGTAACACAAATACCAAAACCCTATACCAATTGTGATGTTAAGCGGTAAAACAACTAAGAAGATATAATATGCAATGTGTACAGTTCCATTAATGGTTTTGCATGATCAAAGTACTATTATATATATAGGTTATAAAATTGTTACCAAACAGAAGCATAATAAAAGAAACAACAAATCTATATCTAAAATACCTATATCTAATAAATCTACATTTAAAAAAATGTAATGTTTAGCAATTTTGCTAGCGATAATATGATGTTCATAAAAATTAAACAATAACTTAAATTCACACAAAATTATTAGTCAGTTATATGACTCTAAAAATTTTGACACTTGAACATGATACTTTCGAAACGAAATATTTGAATCTAAACAATTAATTATTGGGCAATGCTAATTGATTTTTTTCTCTCCGAAAAGAAGTCTGCCAGAAAACCGCCCGCTTGGCAGCAATCTTCTTTTTTTTTCGTATGGTATTGCCAATTTTTAAAAAGCTGATGCGAAGATAAAGTATTGTACTAACAATTGTCAAAATCAAAAATTACAATAATTTAAAACCACTTACTACTTTGCCTTTGAATTCAGGACTTTCACATTTTCTGCAAAACCATGGCCCCGTTGGTACAGTCACTATCCCGTAACATGCTTAAAGGTTGAAAATAAATTGTAATGTTATTAATCTTTTAAAAATAAATAATACTAAATATATAAAGAAGAAAGTCACATGGAATCTAACCTTGATGTACTGCAACAGTGCATCCATTTCCATCACAATAGACTAGCGGGTTGTCAGGCCAACCTCGCTCGTCCGAGCACACACAGCAGCCTCCTACCATCTCCTTCATATTGTACTCCTCATTATTATTCAAATTCTGTAGAAAATGCCATTAAATGTACACTTGTGTTTCTTAGTTGCATAACAAATATAATAAATCATGGTTTTGATGAGCATACAACCCTGATGATATTAGACAACTAACTCAATAATTAAAATACACAAAATCGAAAAGTAAGCAATGCCCCTAATTGTAAGAAAATAATATTGAATTTCACCACAACAGTGAATTATTCTGTCTATACTAGACAAAATTCATATTACATTTATGATGAAACCTTAAAAATGTTGTTTGAGTATGTTTCTTAAATAATAACAATACTTTTTGTAGCTATTCTGTCAAGGGTACCTTATCCTGTATTATAATAATGGTTTGATTATTTTATATATTCTTGTATTGTATTTTGTCTTTGTGTACATACAGTAATAAATTATTTATTTTATATACTTACCAAACACAAATGATTTTTTATTACTAAATAATAATCTTCATTATTTTTCCTAACTTGTCTTTACACTATATTTAATTTCATGGTTAATCACCTTAATATCATAATATAAAGTTAATGTAATATTAAGTTTAAAGAAAAACCAACGTAAAATGTTACTCAGACAACATTTTTCTAAAATATCTAAAAATCAAAGGTTTTTCTTTTTTTTTTAATTATGAGATATCTTACTTGGTGAAGAATACCTTGCATAAGGCTGCATTATACCACACCCGCATTATATAGGTTAGTGCACCCTATTATGTTGGTGGCTAGTATACTTTTAGATTCTTACTATATAATTAGTAAGAATAAGGAGACAACAAAAATGGGATAATAATGATCAGAGATTATTACTGGATAAAAAATTAAAAAAAAAATTAATGTTGCAGACTAGCTTCAAAATTTAAATTTAAGTTAGAATTTTAACCCTTAGCGCTCTGTTGGCTCCGCAGAATTACACAACACAAAAATTATTACAGAATTATTTGTTCTGTAACTCTGTAGGCTCCGCTGCGGAGCCCA
Source organism: Papilio alexanor hazarajatica (assembly GCA_018246295.1). Classification (NCBI taxonomy): domain Eukaryota; kingdom Metazoa; phylum Arthropoda; class Insecta; order Lepidoptera; family Papilionidae; genus Papilio; species Papilio alexanor. The sequence goes on along the minus strand of DWLR01002345.1, from coordinate 10,595 downwards.
ATGATTTTATTAGGTTTTACGCTTATGATTTTATGGAATTGATGGCATTGGCAATTGTTATCTATAGTTAAAACATGCTCAGTCTCTTTACTGTTACGATTGAATCATTTGTTGACCCACTTTACAGTTAGCAACATGGAGAAAAATAATAATTATTATGAGAATATACTGATGCATTTAAAGTACAGGAAAATTTTAGTCCATCAACTTGTAAAAGATTTTCGTCAGGAGACAAGAGTTTCTACATCAATTTCTGAAATCAGACTAAACGGAAAACTACACATAATGAAGAAAAGTTCTAAGACGGACTGTGTTGTGTACTCTACAAGAAAACAAAGGGATGGCAGACGTCAAACAAGTGAATACTGTGACATTTGCCCAAGTAAACCCAGAATACACATGGGAGATTGTTTCCAAAGATATCACACCATGGTGAATTACAAAATTAAAAATTGATCTTGACTTTCATTTACAAGAAGTAGCACATGTAATTCTTTTCCTTTAAAATAAGATCCCTTTTTCTCACTTATTCCACTGCAAAAATGTGCCAGAGTTGCTGGTAGGCAATGGAATAAAAATGTGTGGAGCGCTAAGGGTTAATAAACATTTTAGACTTGAATGGTTATTAATTATTACATAATAATCCAATAAAGTTAATAGGAAATAATAAGATACTTATTCAAAAATAAATATTTTTTATAAATTATTTATAACATCACTGAAGGAGAGGGACAGTCAACTGACAAAGGAGATAAAAGATATATTCTAGTTTCTTAGTTAGTGCTTGTTTTGTAGCTCTGTATTTCATATGTATTATTCATAAGAATTCAATAACTGAAAACCCTTAACATCACATTGTGATGTGATGTTAAAAGTTTTTAGTTATTGGATTTATAAAACTATAGCTTATGACCCCTTTAAAACCCAAACACAGTACATACACAAAGCTACTTAGTAAACATGGTTGATACCTGCATTGGCTTAGTAATAGCATGCAATGGAATCTATATTTTTGATTCTACCTATAGAACATACAAACTACTATCAAAATGAAATAGATGAATTTATGAATATGAAAAGCATTATATAAACAGAATACAATAACCTTACATAGACCACCTAAAAATAGATGCATGATACATAAAACATAATACAAATTTTAATAACAATGAGCTTTTGACCAAACTAGTTTAAAATGAATGAATTAGAATTGATTATATACCTCTGTGCAACGATGATGTATGTAGAAGTCACTTCAGGTCATATAACACTCGGATTAAAGTTGAAAATTGTTTTTGTTAATATAATTTTGATTTTTTTCTAATCTTGTCATAATATAAAAATATTTGGTAAATATACTGTTATTCTTTAGGCAAAATGTCATAAATCACTAAAATATCACAGACACAATCTCTGTATTAAAAGCCAAAAGGGAACTGCAGTACAGATTGGTATTCTAGGCAGTTTACCAATATAAAGGATAGAATTACAGCTTAAAGATTATTACAGTTGCATTACTTTACAAGGAAATGAAAAGATTATTAAATGGCTTAATATTATAAATTTTAATAATAAACCAATATTAAAAAATATCTTTAAATTTTCACTTCCACCAATAATTTTCAATGCATTTTGTATTTTATTTCTATTGTATACATTTTCAGAGACAATTAATAGTCAGACAGTTTCTCTATTTCTTATTCAAATCCAATTTGCATTTATGAAACAAACAGTTATAATTTATAATGAAAGAATAATAATTTGCAATAAAAGAAATGTACTACCAAGAGATGAAATGGTAATTCACAATTGTTGATGAAAATAGTAAAAAAGCCAAAACAAAGAAATTTCCAGAACTTCATTTTAATTTGACAATAATACAATTTTTTTGTCAGTCAAGCTGTTTACATCAGAGGAAATTAATCTTGGAATGAAGATACCAGAATGACTGATGATGTGACAATGGCAAGCTGGATGTGGAAAGTGGAAGACCACATACTGTGGAACTCCTCCCGTTGTGGACAGTCAGATCCAGAAGTGGAGTGATACAGGCTAATGATGATCATGAAATAGCAGTTCTGAGGATTTTCATTGTGTTTAATAATATTTTGCAGATTTAATAATAATTAACAATAACCTAGAAATAATGACAAGTTTGAGTTTATAACATTCTACCATTAGTGTTATGCAAATCAGAGTATATGGAGCATGCAAGTCAGCACATTTAAAAATGTATATTTTTAGTAGTTGATTCACGTTAAGTTATTTACCACAGTACTTATAAAATATATCACAAATTCTTTATCAAATACAATATCTTGTTTTGAAATAAAGATAAAAAAATCAATCAAATTGGACTATTTTCACTTGTAAAAAATTTACAAAAAATGTACTCATTTTTTATAGATAATTGTGACTCACTCCATGGCTTAGGTTAGGTAGTGCTCATAGGTGTCACCAAACATTTATCAGACAATATGGCTGTTGATATATAATAATAAAGATTGATAACAGCACAAGAAGTTTAGTGACAAAATTAAGTATGCTTAATTCAGCTAAAGGATGATTTTATTGAGAAATAAGTATTTCTTTGCTTCTAGGCACCATTGTACATGCATGTTTTTGACTGTGATTGAAATATTGACTACATATTCAGAGATTTTTACTCAGAGTAGTCCTATGTTCACTGTCATTATATTTTTATTTTTTATATTGAAAAATTTGCGCTTGACCACAATCCCACCTGATGTTAAGAGGTGATGTGGTTGAAAAGTGGTACACTTGTTTAGTAACAGCATATTCACTCTTCTCTTGATGGTACCTACATCATAATTGGATGCACATGCTGGCAACTTGTATAAGACATGATGCGAGTTGTAAGTTATATTTTATATAAGATATGTGTGAGTATATATATAAATTATTTATACTAAAAGTGCAAAAAAATATATAATTCAAAATATTGTTGTGTTAGAAGCAACATATGCAAAAATATTGTTTAATGTACATAGTTTCTAAGTAATTAAAAAAATCCATAGAATTGCAATATCAATACTATTTTAAAAGTCTCTCCGAGTATGTATTTTTACTTCAAGCACAAAGCGAAGAATAAATATACTAGGAAAGTTCTGCTTATTTTGTGTTGTAATGATAAGCAGAAAACCTTTGTTTCCAGGATTTATAAAGTATTGTATAGTACAATATTTTTCCTATTTCTTGAGTGGGTGTATCACTCTCCATCCAATGCTATCTTGTCTCATTACCTAATAACAGCTTGAATCGCAACTGCGTAACTCTCATGGTTAAAAAACCTAATAAACAGCAACAGCATTAATTAGAAGATGATCCCAACCAACCATCTTAAATGCGAAAATCAATATGGGTAACATATGATTTGCGAATACTTTATCGAAATTATAAATTTTTTTATCCACTTTGATTTGATTTGAATTGAAACAAGGTGAAGAGATTTATGAAAAACTTTTTTTTTTTAATTATTGCAATTATTATATGTCTGTGGCATCTACTTTGAGAAGATATGACCTGAAGTGATACTGTTCGATAATGACCTGAATAATAAATGAAAATGATCTAAAGAACATTTTACATCATGTTGTTGTATATTTACCAAGAGAAAAAACATCCGCTCATTGTTGAGAAATACCAAAATCCCAGTAATAATTCATTCATTCATCTTTTCACTGATTATTGACAAGCATGTCATCTCACCTGCTCCTAGCAATTATTTATAAAAATGAAGTCAACACACACAGTTAAAACTCATAAGAAAAAATATCTAATACATAAAATTAACCGATATTTTAAGTCATATGACAAATTATATTGATTGACACTTGTTGCTAAAGGAGACACTACTATAGCTTTCAATAACCACCACAAGCCATGTTGTGTAGAGCAGTAGAGTTTGGTGAAGTAATGATTTTGTTTTGTTGATGTATTGCCATATGAAAAGTGTTTACACTAAAGGCAATAGATACAGTTTGATAAATGGTACTATGTACAACTAACTGTTAGATTCCAATATCAAATAGCACAATACACTAAATTTGAATTGATTGGATTGATTCTTCCAGAAGTTTGGGGTTCTGCTGCAGTCTGCGCTCAAAGTTCAAGTGTTAATGTTATATAGATTTGTTTCAACAGGACAGAAGATGTAAGCAGCCCAACATTAGACTCGGGTTCAATAGGTATTAGAATCTCTGCGTAGTTGTTGTATTAGAATCTGCTGCTGATAAAATGCACCACTTATTTTGTTTTTCACACATAACTCATTATCAACTAACAAAGGTTTATATAAATGTAAATAAATTAATTTAAAAATATTTTGTAAATATTTTATATGGTAACATTTTCATCATATTCAACATTTTCATACATTCGCAATATTTTAAAGTTCGTAATTTTATTGTATGTTTGTGTGTGTGTTCGTGTGTGTAGTAGCTATTTCAAATATATTACGTGACATTAAAACCTACATGTAATCCGAATATATCAGGCCGCTGCTTCATTTTTAACGGGCTTAACCACCTAACTAGGTAACTGAGGAAAAATCTTCCCATAAATTTGAGTAATTTAACATTTATCCTGATCCTAAATTAGAAAATCAAAACTATCCTTTGGGTTTTACTTAATGAATAATATGTATTATTCATAATATATTACGAACCTACAAAAAATGATCCTCTCAATCTCAATGATAATTCTGCATGTATAGTAACTAGTAACATTGATTCACTCAATTATATGTGAAAATAATAAGTAGGATATTAAAAAGTCATACTAAAAATACAAAATGAATACAAAATAACCATAATTTGTTGTCGAAAATTAAAAACATAATTTAATTTTCATTAAATCAACAATGCAAACTAAAAAAACGAGTACTTACACCAATAGATGGCATTCTCACGTAATGGAGCACTTATGGAGTAAGATAGAGTAAGATAACAAAGTGAATTCAAGTTCTCGACGCTCAAACCAAGCGAAACTTTTGCGGGGGTTGTTATTAAAGGTATGAATGAAAATATATTGAAATTGGATAATTTAGTTTAAAGAAGTTATTAAAAAAATATTCAAAAATTTATTACACAATTCGAATTATAATTTATCATAGTAAATATTTAACAACAGGTGACATTTCTAATCATTTGTCAACGATAGGGGTGATATCTATGTAGTCTATGGCCAAAAATACTCAATATATTGTAACGAATGTTATTAAGTAATTAAAAATAAATTATTTAATATCAATTAAACTATTTAATACTATCATATAAATAACCTTAAGAAATATTTATGCAAAATATGTCATTTAAGCATAATATTATAAAAACATTTAATTTACACAAATTAATAACATTAATAAAGATTTGATGGACTGGTTGGCGCGGTTTTTAAGATTTCACGCCGCAGGTCGTGGGTTCGATTCCCATCCAGGACAAACATTTGTGTGCATGAACATGTCTGTCTTGTGTCTGGATGTACACTACTACTGGAGGATGGGCACCAGTCCTTTACTTAGTACGGTGGAACACACTGCGATCGCCTGTTATTGGTGATGCGTGGCGATTTTAATTTAAACTCTGAATTTGGTCCATGACTAAATAGTATGGATAGACGAAGGTCTCGCAACATGAAATAATTTTCGAATCCTAAAAATGGTGCATGACAAATAAATATTATAAATTGTATTGAGACGTGTTCGGTCATCATAATTAAATGAGTAAATGGGACACAACTATGGAATTGGTGCATGATAAAATAAAAAATAGATCATGCTTAGTAAGAGGTCTCCCAATATAAAATGGCAAAATTTATTATACCAGCCGTGTATAGTTGGTGATTTATTCACCTAATTATAATGTGGCTAGAGTAGAGTGTATTTTAGCAGTTCGATGTTATTTTATACTCAGAACCATGTCTACGTTGGATTACAACTTTTCCGTAGTTGATTCGGATAGTACTGATGGATTTTGAGGGAACGAAACTTGCAGGCCCTGCGCTGTGCATTGATGCTTATTGTGAGGAAATATGGCGTTAAGTGAATGTTATACGAGTTGTCTGCGGCACTCTAAGCCTTCACGTGTGTGCTTATTGTTTTCACAATAATGTTTAACGTGGTGGTTAAATGAGATGATGCGACACTCGTCGCCAGAGCATGATGCTTGTTGTCTGTCAATGGTACATCTTTGGATGAATCATTGCTGAGTCAATGAGTCTTCATGTGGTGGTTTCTTGAGTCATGACTGTATAAATTCATCATATGTTCCGGATTGATGGAGGTTTTAGATGGACTGTTGTCCCTACTTCGGGAGGAGTGCAATAGCTGATCGGCAGGGTATGTTTTTAGAGCCGTGTGTCGTGTGTGGGAAACAATATACTCTTGTATCGAGTATTCTGTAAATCATAATTGTAAACCCTTTACAAGTGTTACTTATCTGAGCCCTTTGCAAGCGCTTCGTATCATTTTAGTGCGAAATTCACTATGGTGAGAAGGCGAAAGTTACAATATTAATAGACAGGACAACACGAGTCAAAGTGTAATCTGCTTACTTATTACTCATAGGTTCAGTCTAGTGTCACACTCATCGTTTGTTTGCTCATAGTGTGCAACATAATCGGCAACAGAGTGCCGACATGTTTTTGTTTCTTCGTCTTATTACTTTTGATAGCGATTAATTTATTAGTTAATTTGACATCTTTTGACATGAGTTTAGGAAATAAATCATAAACTATTTTCCAAAAAAAAAAACGGGCGGTAATAATTAATAACATAATTTTTATTTATAATTTAAAAAGGACTTATAATAAAGACGTTGTATGTATGAGTTAGCATACTGACATATTAGAAAATGTACTCCAAATTCAAATTATGCATTTTTTCATAATTAGTTTTGGGCTTCTATCACTACTGAAAAGTCTTTGTCGAAAATTATTCACTAGATGCACGCAAGTACCTCACAGAAGTTCTAAAAAGAAATAGTGGTAACCGTGGGAGGGCATTCCTCAGGAAATGATATGAAACATAAGAAGAATACAAGACGTTATCATAACTAGAGGAGTCTACACGCGTATTAAATTTCTTATTTGTAATGAATGAAAACAATCATTGATATAATCAAGATTATCAAATTTAATGTTACCGCATAGAATCTGATTTTTTTTTTAAACTTTATCGTGTTAATTATTGATGAGTCGATTATTACGGTTGAGAAAAAAATCAAAATCTTTATTTTCCTTCAAATTAACAGTATCTTGATCATATTGGGGAGATGAATCCATCAAAAAATATAATAAAACCTGTGAAATCATAGGTGTCCGTTTTTTGCAAATGAGTGCATATATGATATGATACAGTAAGCTAAACACATTCGATACTTATATACTTTTTTACGAAGAGCAAAGCACAAAAATGATCGTAAATCTAACTCCCAGAAACATAATTGTTTCTTCGCCATTCCTTAACACCATTCGAGAAATGTCAAGTTGCACTTTAATTTATTTCTGTGTGAACTACTCGAGAGAATCCAAAGCTTTTGGTATATACCTCTCCACTAGTTTTAATATACATATGTTTCGAACTTTGTAACAAATAAACCATTCCATACAGTTGAAATTTAAACGTCACTCTGCTCAGCGTGTTAATCTTCACGCCTTTAAAAGTTATAGGCAAACTTAATAAAATCACTGCTATAAATAGCGGTCAAATAAGACTGTCGACTTAGCAGCTCGGTTTAGCACACACAATAGCTAAGCCCCTGCTCGCTGAATACTTTTAATTTATTCAAGCTATCACAATATGTAACCAAACTATACACCTAATTTGGTATGTACATATTTTTATTTTTATTTTTATGTAAGACAACAAGAAATAAATATTAAAATTCATTATTTTTATTGCCCTTGTAAACGAGAATTTTCGAAGTTATACTTCGAAATTTAGTCGTTACTTAGACGCGTTAGAGTAAAAAGACAAGAGTGAAATTTATGGTGCAACAAAATGCGCACACTCACCGGGCCAGAAATTTCACAAGATGAATATACCCGCGAATCTGAGAAGTCTATACATTTACTCTCATATACAATGTACAATTTAAAACAACATTTTTCGGACTTTTTTACATTGAACATTGTATTGACCGCGAAGAATCTCGTAAACAAATCAAAATTCAAAAGTCTCAATGAAAATAACAAACATACAAAAATAACCAAGCAATAGAAATAGAAAGTTAACTGAAAATATTTAATATAAACTTAACGAATTATTATTATGCTTGTGCACAGCATGCCCTAAAAAATTGCGGCAGTTATCATACACACACACACACACACACGCACGCACGCACGCACGCACGCACGCACGCACGCACGTGAAAATCTTTATACTTAGGAATTAGCTTAAGATTATTAACAATATTCTTATACAATTGATTTGGTGTCAAAATTTACGGGTGTAGAGTATTGCTTTTTACAAAAAAAATGCAATTTAGTAAGTCTTCTACTCTAAAGGATAATGTAAATAAACTTGATTGTAATACATTTAGAATACTATTAAACAAACTTTCCACACTTAAAGTATTAAATTTATGGGTTACGTTAATCATTGACAGAGTTAGTTGATCAACGACGTCATTTAACTTGCTTGGTTCAGGTTAATATTATACTATTAGAAATTATATGAGAAATTGACATAAAATCGCGTTGACTAAAGAGCTTCTAAAGGGCGATCTTTTCATATAGGGCCCTGTGATAAAATAGCTGAAATAGCGTAGTTTGAAGCATCGCACGTGAGGTTGAGCGGTTGAGTGAAGTCCGGATAAGCTAAACTGGGAGCAGTGGTGAGACAATTTTTTAATGTTTCAAGAGCTAGTTGTTGTTCGTTTTGCCAGTTAAATTCGACGTCTTTTCGCAATAGATTTGTAAGTTGTTTGGCAATTTTTGACAAATTTGGTATAAATCGGCGATAATATGAGACTAATCCCATAAAAGATCGAATATCATTTCGACATTTGGGTCTAGGAAAATTTTGGACTGCCTTGGTCGTTTTAGGATTGGGTTTCACACCCTTATCAGTAATAATGTGACCAAGATAGGATACTTCTTTGTGGAAAAATTGCGAGTAAATTCGAAATGTCCTTGAGGAATGGTAAAGGCAGTTTTAGAAGCGTTGGCTTCGGCCAATGTAATCTGATGAAAACCGGGTGATAGATCCAAGGTACTGAAATATTTGCACTTACCCAACTGGTCTAGAATTTCGTAAATATTGGGAATTGGGTAGGAGTCGCCAATTGTCATATCGTTTAAACGACGGTAGTCGACAACTACTCGCCATTTTCCTTGACCAAAAGCATCCTTTTTTTTTTGGATCCACTCAAATTGGGGATGACCATGGTGATGTTGATGGTTTGTTTATTATGGAATAATGATGGTGTAACTAACGTTATTAAATAATTAAAAATAAATTATTTAATAATAATTAAACGATTAAATACAATCATATAAATAGCCTTAAGAAAGATCTTTGCAAAATATAAATCATAAAAACATAATTTTATCAATCCAAAAATGCGACATTATTTAGTCCAAAAGGAGGTTCAGGAAGAGTTAAGAATTAATTAAACATTATAAAAACATTTAATTTATACAAATGAAAATAAAAAACAAAACATTAACAAAGATTTTGAAACGATATAAAATTATACCCAGTAAAAATAATTTGACATAAGTTATACGTGGAGACTATTACGTGAACACTCAAGAATTTTGACTGTCTTAAACGTATGTCTGCTATCCTTACATCTATGAGTCGGGAGGTCGAGACGACAACCGACAACCGAATGAAGTCTGACGTCAATAGAACGATACCGACTGATATCGAAGCAGTTCAAAGTTAAGTTTATAAATGAGGTTGAATGTAATTTATATAAAATGAATAGTTATTTATTGAACTGTTACTGGTGAAGCATGGCAATTTTAATTTAAATTCTGAATTTGATCTATGACTAATTAGTATTTATAGATAAAGGTCTCGCAACATGAAATAATGTTCGAATCCCAAAATTGTTGCATGATAAATATTATAAATTGTAATATGTTCTAAAGTAATAATTAAATTAATAAATGGATTCGAACTCTAAAATTGGTGCATGACAAACAAAATAAAATATAAGTTCATGCTTAGTGGAAGGTCTCTAAATATAAAATATTATTAATTGGCAAACTTTATTATAACAGCTGGGTGTAGTTGGTGATTTATTCACTTAATTACACTTCGGTTTGGGAAGAGTGTGTATTAGCACTTCGGTGTTATTATATACTCAGAACCATGTCGTAGGGTTTCGGCTCTATAATAATGGGAATACGACGTCTTAGGGGCTTGCCTCGTTACGTCGGATTACAACTTTTCCGAAATTGATTCAGATAGTACTGATTGATTTTGAGGTGACGAAACTCGGTGCTTAAGGATGGATGCTTATTGGCCTTGCAAGTGTGTGTATTCATGCTTGCTGCAATAATGCGTCGTGTACGGTATAAGAGCTTGCTTGCAGACCCTGCGCCGTGCATTGATGCTTATT
>DWLR01002344.1:0-15680 GCA_018246295.1 Papilio alexanor hazarajatica | reverse complement strand
ACAGATATGCTAACCTCTAATTTTCTCGAAACAAGAGAATATGGACTTACACCACTTTCAAAATAAACGGTCCATATGCTTGTGATGGCATGGCGTGACTGTCAGGGTGTAATCAAGACCAATTTCAAATAACAAATAAAATGGGCAACAATAATACATTAATATGTTCACTTTGTTCATATGATCAGCGAAAACAGTATTCCTCGTAAGATATGTATGTAATATAAGACGCAAATGGGTCGCCGTTACCAGGAAAGGGATGTTTTTCAAGATAGAAGAGAAGGAGAGAAAGCGTTTTATTCAAAAGTTAAAATAGCAAATTCATCCTTATCTCTACAACGTTAAAGCACATATTTCAGGAGCAGGAGTGAGATACCACAGCCCAATTCTCTTTCCATACTTTCCCCGTAGCTTCTTCCTCGACATTTCCTCAACACAAAAGCTATCAACGCATCTACAAATCGTCTGACTAATTCATTTAGTTTAATTTATTTATTTAGTTAATAGAGATGGTTACTCAAAATCACGAAAACCCTTTTCTCGTTTGGCTCGATCAACTACAAAAATGCTAGAAGAAATAATAAAAAGATCATGTAAAGTTGCAGGCCACAAGACGTCTTAAGTGATATGAGACGAATGACAATTTACGATTGCTGCAAGCCCATAATGAACAATTTTACAGAAAAAGCAACTATTATACATGCGGGTAAATGCAATCTAATGTACGAATACATGCATAGTTTAATGCGTGCATACGAAATTAATAAAAACAAGTAAAAGTCATATTATAACTTAACATTACTTTATTTTAATGCAACAAAACATATTTATCTTAGATATCATTCCTATTAAGGAATGTATGGCCTTAAATTATTTTCTTTCGTGTAATTTTCACTCTAAAGTACATATATTAATTATACGGTCTAATTTGATCTGATACAGACCAAACCTTCAATGAGCCTCCTTCGTTATATTATCTTTTAATAACTTCTGTTTTCTCTACATTCTTTTTTAATTTACGGAAGTAATCTTAATAACTGTCAATAATTTTTTTCTATATTTAATAATTTTTATTATAACTTTCGAAATTCTAGTAATAATATTAAAAAAGTTAAATAACCTAAAATTGTCGAGAATATTGACAACACAAAGTAAAACTTAAATTAACTGTAGTCTTATGAATGCGTACCGTAACCAGTCAGGTACCAAACTACTTTAAAATTTAGGTAAAATTAAAACAATAATAAGTTGTTTTGATTGATTACAAGATCTCGATTTTCGTACTTTAAAATATTAAACTAAATATATAAAACAAAACTACTAATAAGTAGCTAAAAATAATCAGCGATGTATATAAATTAAATTACTATTTGATAATAGAAACACGCTGATAGATTTTAGCAGAACTGACACTTCTCATATGTTTGTTATCTGTGTAAAATATGATTATAGCGCGCTTGGCGATTCTGGCAACATGGCGTCCGTAACTTTATCTATCTAAAGGTCTACTGAAGCTCGTATGTGTTCGGGGGAGGCGGCCGTACGGAACTTGTCCCTCGACACAATATACATGACGACGGCCAGGATTGCTATCGAGGCCACTCCGATGGCATTGATGATGACTCCTTCATCTGGCAGCCCACTGTATCTCTCGGCGCTGTGGATACGCACACATTCAAGCAACGCACACAATGACATGTATAAGATGAACACCACAAAAACGACATGACAGATTATAACGGTCTTACCACAACAAATATAAACAACCCTTAAACAATTGTTTAACAACTGATTTGTAAAAATAGTTTAACCCTTTGACCGCTTGTTATGGCCATTGCTGTATCTCTAGCGCAATGCTCAGATTTCGACAAATTAATAACAAGAATGTATAGGATTGCGAATGCTATGTCAATAAAAATATATCACGGTCCTTACACCTGCCTCAGTATTGGTGATATTGTTATTGGTCAAGCATACTTCTAAACTAACTCAGAAGCTTCAGGAATAAGCCATGTACAACAGATTATAAAATTCAATAAATGATAATGTAATGCCGGGAAAAAAAATAAAATCATTTAAAATATCACGTATAACAAATTTGGATATTTTTAGAAAAAAAAACTGGGGACGGTAACATAGATAAAAATAAACACTTTTTTTTAATTAAAGTTTATGAAGAAACTTCCTTATCCTTCTTCCTTTTTTTACGACAACGGTGACGGCGATATGAACAAGCCGTCAAAGGGTTTAAACAGTATTTAACTAAACATGTGTTCACGCATTGTTTTTATTTATTTTGTGGTAAGACGGTAAAAATTGCACCACATAATAAAACTAAAAAATAATTAAAATTAAAAGAATGTTGAATGATCTTTATCCTCCAATCCAACAATGCCTTTCCTCTAATACACCTTTCTAAATTTTAAGTTTTGCGTGTAAATTTTAGATTAGGCTTAGGGTTTTAATTATTAAATGTCTCCGGTCTTATTTTTAAGTATTCGGATCACAAATGAAGAACCAAATATTGTAACAACTGTGGCCTCGGGTTCATTGACTTCTAAGTAGTTGATATTTGTTAATTTCTCGGCTCGAACACGATAAATTCTCAAAAAGAAAGAGATACAGCCATCTAATTAAATTGCAAACTTATTAAGGTTTCTTGTTATGGCACAACTTAATATATTATAAAAACATGCAAAACATTCCCATTCAACAATCACATAATCATGAAACACGAAATGGTAGTGATGGACTATAAAGTCAATTGCTATAACTATTGTTTGTCCTAAACAAAATAGCGGTGTATATGCTTACGTACCCAAGGGTGAAGATGGCCTTCTCAGTGAGTCCGGTAAGGCATGCAGCCACGCCGAGCACGAAGGTCAAGATACCGAACGCAGCGTGGACTGGCACGAGCGAGGCGCGGAATCCGGCGGTGCCTTTGTTGCAGATCAACAGCAGAAGGAAACTGAAGAAGCCGACTGCGTACTGGAAAGTATTTTCTTATATATTATTAACCGATCGAAGTATTCGGTGTTCGAGTCACCAGTAGATGACCACACCCGTGGGTACGAACCCTAGAGACGCTAGCTTTGTTATTCCGTAGTATATTTACTACGGATAATTTGTTATATGGTACAAAGATAGTATTGAAAATGTGCGCAATCACGCTTTGCTACATTATGTAGCTTGACCATTAATATCTTGGTGTTATTAGATATGTAATTTTAGAATACTCTTTATCATCTTTAATCTCGAAGTTAGTTGCAGTTAATTATTCAGACGATGTAACATGAAAATTTCGTTAAGATTAAAAAAATATATCAATATATAAAAAACCTCTTTACCGATTGTACAAACCTAAGAAAAAATGAATTATATTAATATGTATCTATTTTAGTTTTACATTCAGATTAGTGGCACACTAACGAAAGAAGACATGAGGACTATGTAATCAATGAGCATGTATACGGTTCGCGCTAAATGGAAATCAATAAACTCTGTCTACCCCTCTGCGTTATGAGCGTAAGTGCTTTATTTTACTTTTATAAAAACTACAGCGTCAGCGCGGTATTCCATAGTCGCTTAATATTAATTTGTGACTTACCTGAATTCCAAACAGTCCCATTGCGACGAAGCCGATCCAGCTGTGCAGGGAGTAGAAGTTGTTGATGCCTTTCTTGTTGTGGTAGTCGAGTACGGCGAGGAAGCCGATAACGATGCAGGGGAAGGCCAGCGCGTGGAAGATAGCGTGCAGCAGCTTCACATATATGCGTCGGAAGCAGCGGCAGATGCGGTACAACAGCACAGCTTCGAACATAAATCAAAAAATTGTTATCTAAAATCCACTGTTGTGCAATAGTAACAATCATGCTAATCCTGGAATGTCATCGATGGCATCTTTACTTGGAATAGGTAATTCTAGAAATTAGATAGCAGCTCCCTAACTTATATTAAGACTAACTCCGATGACAAATACCCACCAGTCATTGGAAACTAAAAGCAATTACGATCCACAAGAAATAACATGTTTTTACGGTAATTATATATACATATCATACTTAATCGTGGCTCTGTATGAGCCGACTTAAATGGAAAGTGTCAAGACTTCAAAGAACACTATAATGTCATAACCAAAATGCTTAATCCAGTCTTAGTTCCTTCTTTATCTATTCAGTCTAGTATTTTCTTAAAGATCAGCAAAGTTTTGCCTATGTTTGACAATCATGAACTGTAAAGTTTGTTAGATATTTCGTTAATCTTAGAATAGGTACTTACAAAATCCGCTAAAAGTGATAAAGCCAGCTACCATCAGCGTGGGATGTAGATTAAACTGCTTCTCAGGGATGTCGTCGGCCCAGGCATAGCCCTCCCGGTAGAAGAACACCCAGAAGATGGTGAGCGCGGAGACGCCGATGAGCAGGATGGTGGCGAGCGTGATAACCAGCGCATACTCGCACCACTCGCACGCGCCTCTCTCATGCTCGTCGGAGTCATAAGAGCGGCTACGTTGACTGGAACAACAAGTGTATTAATTATGAATATTTCCACTCTTAATAATTTCATTTATTAATAAAATGATTTCATTTGTTAATATCGAACAGCAAGTATTAATACACATTTTTAAAGTTACGTACGATACACTATCGTCACATTGACTAATACCAATGAGTTTATCAGTAGTTACATCGTACGTAGATCCAAGTAAGCCATCGGGAGAAAAGGTTTGGAACAATTTGTTTTTATATTAGACTATCGATGCAAAAAAAACAATATTACCTACTTATTTATTCAGTTATTGTAACCTGATCCTGATCAAGGATCGTTTAAGACAGTAAATATATAATTTAGGATAACATAGTACAAGGTGTAAATAACCTCTTGAATTGGTTTTGTATGTGAATGTAACCACATTGACACAATTAACAAAAGAACTTGCCTTCCGTGACACTTATCAAATGTGATTTGTTGAAATTTACGAACCAGAAAACCACAACTTGACATATCTTGTCCAACATACACACAAGCTCAATACACGCACGTTTGTATTTGCGTATGTCACACGTCACACACACACTTGTCTTTTTTGTCTGTCGTATGTAAGTGTGGACACTACGCAACCCTCGTACTTTTGTGTGTTCATGCGTGTTTTTTACATATGTGTGTACACGGTGTACGCTTGTGTGTATAATAGCTGCTGTGTGTAGACAGATGTAAGCTCATATTGCGTTGTAATGGGCCTTTGCAGACCACACAAGGGTGTCGAGTAGCGTGAGATTATTGAGACAACAGCGCCGGATGCTCTGGGGCTTTAAGCTACAACGCGTCGAGAAAGGTGACTTTAACTACTCTAAAACACGCGCGACGTGGGAAAAGCATTTAAATTTAGTTTACAGAAGATTTAAGGAAATTATCTATATCTATACTAATATAATAATGCTGGAGGATCCTGCCAATAGGATTAGTAAATTAGTATCATGCTACGACTCTTAGTGAAAAAAAATGATAATATTATGCATTTAATAGTAGGAACGAATGAAATTTCAATTTTTTTAATTTATTTTTTTAATAATAGTTAATCTCATTTCGTTTAAATTAAACGGGTGTAGGGGTACAACCGCTTAAAGCTTCTTCGTTGCTTTTTATCGAGGTCATAAACACCCAAATATTAGAAGTAAATACTCTACAAGTATATATCGCGACCGACATTGAATATAAAATTTGAGATTTTTTTTAATATACACTTACCTAATCTTTTTTCTCCGCTAAAAAATCTAGAACATGTATAATAACTAGGTTCTTAACCGCAACACTAAAGGCTCGTTGTGAACTAAAATAATACCCATTATTGGATTAAACATGTTTACAGACAGATTTGTGAGCGTTTACATTAGATCAATTATTATACTTACAGCTCGTATAGTAATTGATCTTGTTAACGTTATGACGTATGGGTAAGGAAATAAATAAAATAATTGCTCATTTAAAGAATACATCTTTCGATCGCTACACGTTACAATATCATGAAGTTTTTGATCTTGAATCAAAAAAACACACGCCTGTCATATGTAAATAATTAAAAGTTGCATCAATTCAAGGTCAAACTGAACATATTTTTGTAGACTTGAGATTATATTTTAAGTCTAAAAATCACTCTTCATTAGGTAAACACAGAATGTCAAGTGACCTTTAAAATGGTTATAAATAAGAACAACCTTTCAACAGTGTGTTGTTATTTTTATCGAGAAGTAGGTACTATGCACAATATAATGTTTTCTATTATATTATATGTATTTAGTAAAAATAGACTAGACTTTTTATGGCCACTATCTATTGGCATCAAATGAGAAATTAAAATGCATACAAATTTCTTAGATCTAAAAACTAATATCAAAATAATTTAACAGCAACAGTAAGCAGCAAAAATGTAGTTTTTTTTTATTTTATTGTAAAGAGGTAAATGTGGCGACGACGTGCACAAGACATAAAGTGTAAAAACAATGATGCGATGTGTGTCAATGGCTCTTTGACTTGGTGAAAGTCCAATAGAGGAAGCGCACAGTTTGTGTCTTTCTCAATCACATAGTAAGAAACAGCCAGTAGTACTCGGCATTTAGTTCGCTTCATCGGCAAAACAAGCTTCGTACCGGTACAGTCTTATTAAAATAGACTTTTATCTTTCCAATTTAAAGTGAACGACGTAATCAAGTAATGTTAATTTCTAGACTATTAGCAATTCATTTGAGTATTTCCTATCAATAAGCATTTCTTATGTTATATTTACTAAAGTAAAACTTTTCATTTCGGTTTGTCTGTCTTCATTGTTACAGACGTTCGTAAAAGGTAAGAATTACCGACGATAATACGTTGCCCAGGTTTTTATAAAGTCCTGCGTAGCAATGACTTTGCTACCATCACTGTAAAACGTAAGAAAACGTGCGCCACGATTCCTAAAATCTTAAGACTACATATATCGGTATACGCTGCATAAACTGTTAATGTAAAACGAAGATATGAGATATAGTATATATAGATAGATATGCACGACGAAATTGTTTCCCTTAAAAAGTTCTATAAAAGTGACAGTACATATTAAATATATATTATGAAGCAGTTACAGCTAAATTAGTCAACCATAAATTGGATACCGTATTTGCATTGCACATTTATAGTGTTAAAATAATTCTTGATATATTAATACTTTTATCGCTTTCTTTTATTATTACTATTTTTACAATAATTCATTTGAACTAAAAGTATGAAGGTTACAAAGAGATGTTGTTATTCTTTTGCTTTTTTAGGTTATTTTAGACATTATTTATTAAAAATAATGAGAACTTCTAATATATAAATATAAGAGTCTTTAATAGAAATAGAATAAACACAATTTATATTATTATTTATTATCAATTATAATAGACATAAATTGTTATCATCGAGACATTATCGATATCAAATCCTTTCACATAAACGTAAGAATGTATGAAAAAAGAGTTTTTGAATGCTCCACTAAAAGTACATTATTCTTTTATAAACATTTTATATTTTGAGACAAATTAATTGTCGAAGTAGACAGTAAGAAACTGTAATCTACATCAAAATATCATTTACTAGATGTTCGTGGCTAGCGTCTGGTAAATTTTACTTTTGCACGATAATAATAAAAAGTAAGGTATATATTATTACTACTGATCAATATTAGTGGTAATATTGCATATCAGTTGTGTAGTAGTTAAGAGTTAGTTTAGAGCGAAACTAACTAATCTCTCCTCTTCTTATCTAATTTTATTACTACAAATTCATTTAGTTTGTTTGTTACTTTTTAAGCTTTAGCGACACAGCAGATCGTCATGAAATTTTGCCCGAACATTTTCAGGGGTACAGGAAAGGACATAGAGGATATATCTGATTATAAAAAAATTAATCCCCGGCGCGCGAAGCCAAGGGTAAATCTAATATTAGAATTAAAGTAGCAATAGATACGAGTATTTACCGTTAGTTGATATAAGTAGTACCCCAGGTGTTAGAGAATCGCTGAATAAATATATAATCAGTTTTTGCATGGACACTGCAAAGTGACCGACGCTCGTGACAGGTCAGTAGGGAAAGTGGATGCAAGTATTTTAAAGCTATTACGGCTTACGGTTCTTCAATTCTGGCTAACACGTTCAGTACATATGTACTTACAAACTCGTAGATTTGCGACGGATTTTGAACAGTTACAGTTTTGTTCATTTCTAAATAACTAATGGGTTCAAACAGTTTCGTTGCTAAATCTGTAATATAAATGGTGCGTATGTAATTGTAATTTTTACAAACTATAGTGGTACCTCTTTTTCTACGGGAATCATCCTATAACATTAAAAAACAATAAAAATTAGTGATCGAATGAATATGTCGTTTCCATTTCCCGATTTAATTAACATTAGAAACTCAATTTCATTAAAATAATATGCTAAATATTTAACATGTAAAGATGTATTGTACTCGTATTTATTTTTAAAAAATCTGCTTAGTCATTTCCCAATTTTTTCCAATTTTATATAATTTTAATATTATGAACATGTAAAAGTTTTAACACGACATCACTTTCACTATCAAATTCGCATGTACTGTAAAGCAAAAGCAAAAAAGAAAGAATTTAATGTGTGACGTCGTTGAACGGGAGAATCGATAAAAGTTTTCTAACGTTCAAAGAGGCGTCGACGACGGACGATCGTGTATTCTAGTGAAACTACTTCGGATGAATCGTGCAATGGCCCGGATCGGAGAAACGAGGCACAGTGGTACAGCGCAGGGTCCAAGACGAACGGAGAGGGGGTAGGAGGGCCGGTCAATGACCCCTCCGGCCGTGCTACTCCTGGCCTACATGGCATGCGATCGACAGACCACATCTCGGTAATTAATGACCTATAAAACTGGAATGGACTCAACACGTACAACATCAACTCGTTCGACGTTCATCAACCATCTGATTTTATGTTTAAAAATCGTTTCAACTTTAAGAATATGAATACAGTTAGTAAAAATGATGAGCTTCGAAAACAATGGAAAATATTTTATATTTCACTTTTCATTTTAATTTCATAAAAATCCACAGAATGGAAATGATCGATGAAAATATTAATTAAAGAAAACTTTCCAATGCAGCATAAAATACCTACTCGTGTTCACACCGTGTTTATCTACGCCTATGTTCAAAAGTTATGTAAACCGTAAATTTTCTTTAGAAATGTGACAGATGTGAAGATGAAGTGCAATAATAAGAAAGAAATTACACTCACACGAAATGAAACGCATAAAAATAAGGACAATAAGTTCAATCAAGTCGGTTGATGAATTATTCGATCGAAATAGATCCGAAAAAACTTTATGCAACCGTATTGAAAAAGAAACCTCAAAACTCAAGTCATTTCTTCAGTCGCATAATTCATCTTGCCTTTTAAATCTTTTCAAGTAAATATTATATAATAGTTGCCAGCAATGTCTTTAAATTAACTATACATTCATTCTGAAAGTTTTCAAAACTCCTGCACTTTGCTGGAGTACCCGGAGCGCAGTAATTGCCGTGTCAATCGACGAAGGACTTTGGAGTGGATAAAGTTCCTCGAACTCTGAACTCTACTGCAATAAAAACAAGTACATTTTTGTTTTAACAAGCATTCGAGATGAAACGGAATAGTACAGCAAGTTGGGAAGTTTAATTCATTAAGAACGTGAAAAGGTCTCTCAATCTGCTTGAATGTTGTAGTATGCAGCCACTGTTTCAAATATAAAAGCCAACTCTCGGCGTTTTTGATGGATATTTTTGATTAAAAATTCAAATTTGTAAAAGTTGGTTGAGTTAGGAAAATAGACAAGGCATTAGTATCCGATTATGCTGGAGCAAAGTGCTTTTGTTAAGTTACATAGTGTAAAATGTTGTAAGCTTGGCCATTCTTGGAGACATGATGTGATACCGAACAGATCAAAATGGCTTGAACCGTAATCGCATAAATAACTTAAAAGTATCCTCTGGTAATCTCCTTTAAGTTTCTAACGGCTGTGAGAATTGTTCTTTTTTTTTCAGAATTATATAATTTTGCTGAAGCATTCCGAGGCTACTGCTAGCTGGCATTTCTTTCCTCAAGGTAAGATCTCATCAGAAGAACATCGCTGCCAACAAACAGCTTACCGCTACGAACTTTAATAGAGAGAAGGTTTCTATTACCGGTAACGAGGAGGTAGCCATATAAAGTCACACAACAGTAACCACCATTCAGTGACATCTGTTTTCCTTATAGGGATAAATATAAACGTCGAAGAGACACATCGTGTATTATACCGATAACTAGATGTTAAACAAAAAAAAATTTACCTTCTGCTGCTTGATTAAGACCTAGCAGAGTAGTAAGAAATATAAAAATTCTTTAAAGAAGTTGTAACTATTTAATTAGTACTATAATATAATATAATACTATTTCAAAGTTAAAAGTTACTAGCATTGATAACTTCATCAAAAGGCCTTTGCCACGTAGCTTTTATACATTCATTCTAAATTGTCCAAGTATATATAGAATCCCAATTTAGTTGAGCATTACATAAAATTTAGAGTTCACGGGAGGTCGATGAACGTAGATGCCCCAAGGATCGTGATTCCATATAATCAATGACGAAAAACAACATTGAAAATAGTAACGATCTCGAATCTTAAGTCTTAAGGAGGTGCACACTCCCATCATTCAACCAAATGTATTATATGTAAATTTAAATCTTTCAATATAGTCAGGTGTAAGCACGCCACGCGCCATTGTCGCCGACCGAGTTATATTTTGCATGTTGTCTCAAAATATCTCAAACAAATACTTTCAATCACGATTTTAGCGATATTAAATTTCTTTAACATAGAGGTCAATGGTCTACTTTATTTTTTACGGTTACTTATTTTGACATAGTTTTTCCTTCGCCTAACAGAATACATGTTACTAGGAATTGTAGTTCGGAACGTAATACGTGACTTGGGTATTGTTTTTAACGATAAAATGCACGTTTGTCTATTAAAGGGGAGTTTATTTTTAGAGATAGTGTTTACGACTCGACTTCCACATGTTTTTATGGTCTAGGGTACATTGTTCATACATACAAACAGTTTAAATTATCTAGAATTAGTGGCCCCGATAAGCAAATTGTTGGATGGTCTATTACCAAATCCAAATAATTCAAAACTATTACAAATATTTAACGAAAAACATTTTATTATACGAATATAAAAAATTCTCACGTCTGTAAGCCCTACTGGGGTAGACAGTAAAACAAGTGGTATTCCATTTTCAGTAATTAAAAACATATACCAGGCGCCTAACAGACCCAAATATAAACGTCACACAATTTTCACATCGCATAGAATCTAGCAAACGCAGCATAATGTAGCACAAATAGGAAATGTTAAATAACGTACTAGTATTTTTTAATATTATATTCGGATATTTTAATTATTAAAGATAGTCCGCCCCTGTCAAACAAACACTCCAGATAAAGGCGTCCTCGCATATGTGTAGTGTAATTAAAACTGGTCGGATGTCTTTCCTTAGAAAGCAATTTGAACATGAAAGCGGACCCTCTCATATTTACGACATGCTAAGATTTCTATCTTTTGAAACTGCCAAGGGTTTTGCACGGGAAACTTATTTACAAACTTGTACTCGCATACTTTGTTATGTACTAAAATTTTACTGTATAATAAATATTAACAATGAATATTAATTGACTTTCTTGCAGATTCGTTTTTAAAATAACGGTTTTTGTACAATTATTAGAAATAACTGTTCTTATCATTCTATCTGATGTAAAAGTTGTTTGTGATTTTAAATCTTCATAACGATTTAAACAGACACAAAATATTTAAAACGATTTATTAACAAATAATTCCCATCGACTGATAGACTTTTAAAAAACCCAATCAATGGCACTTAATGATTTACAATTGAACGAGGCATAACGACATCTTGTGTTTAAATCCATTGACTACCTGAAAATACTTTTAAAAATAAAAATAAGAATCAATTGTCGCTATTTTCTAAATTGTAAGTCTTTGAAATAAAGGTGAGTTTCGACATTTTTCTTGAAGAGCGATGAGGCCATAACGAGGGCGCTTGTCGCCACAAGAACTGTACGCCACAGAGAGCGCGTCCGCTCTTCTTAATGAGGAAGTGCTCTACAAAAACTACACTACAATTATTATTACAAAACGTCACAGTTTCAAGCGACGGTGAGCACTGAATGCACTCGCGGTCAACGAGTTAATCTTTACATTTTGCAATCTCGGCTAAACGTTTTGGATGCCGTTGTGTAACCATATGAGGTGTACAACCGGAGTTACCAGGTGTTCCACAATCCACCAAACTCTTTTCCGCAAATAATAAAGAAAATCTTAACAACGTAAAAGCTTCAAAATAAGTAGATGCGTATTAATGTCATAGATATCTACGTATTGCGGAAATTTATATTTTAAATTTAGCCATTACCACGGGTGAATTACTCATGGCAATCGCTGACTTTTAATAAGATTTAATTGAAAACTTATTTTGCTATATTTGTTTTTTTCCTATTTTGTTATCTTTTGAACGTGTGTATATCTCTCATTGGCTAAACTATCAGCTTTGCATTGGCATTAGGTAATTGTACCTAATGGCTTAGAGTGCAAACTACCGACCATGAGGTCGTGGGTTCGAATCCCACCATTCGACTATTAGCGTTTTAAACTTAGCTGCAATGGTAAAAAAAGCTTTGTAAAAATCTTTAAGATGTCTTTGTGAATGTCACGATTATTGTTGATGTACCTGTAATAAATAAATAAATAAATAAATAAATAAACCTTGATCAGAAAGTAGGACCATTTACAGGAAAGCCCATTTTTTAGTATGCAATGGTTAAATAAAATCAATTTCCCTTCGTCTACCATAAAAAAAAATTCAAAAATGTCGTACGAACTTTAACATGCGCTGTAAAAGTTTGTTTCATAAGTATTTTGCAACAATTTACTTCTTAATCGCTGTACCAGCAAAAAAAAGAGTTAACGTTTCGT
Organism: Papilio alexanor hazarajatica; assembly: GCA_018246295.1. Classification (NCBI taxonomy): domain Eukaryota; kingdom Metazoa; phylum Arthropoda; class Insecta; order Lepidoptera; family Papilionidae; genus Papilio; species Papilio alexanor. Next base: position 2,617 of record DWLR01002344.1, on the reverse strand, counting down.
AACGCTTTGTAAGGCTTCTTAATTAAGCCGCGTGCCGCCAATGAGCCGATAAACGATATTAATTGCGGGCACAGCTGAGAGGCGGCTGAATTAAATGTGCGCTACGCTCTCAGCGGTATTAGTGCATATTATTGGAAGTAGCGAAGATTTTTCATAAAATATTTTCTACTCACTACCTCCGCTAGTTGAAAACATTACTTTCCTGTCAGTCGGGCATTAATTAATACTATATAAAAAAAAGTCAGTATAAAAGTCAATTAGTCGTTCAATCATATTGTAGAATTTCGAATTTTGTTCAATAGTGACATTTTTGTGGAAAAAATTGTTGTACGACAAATTGTGTCATTATTATAACAAAATATATTACTGTAAATAATTGTAAATACCATAAATAATTGTAAACCAAATAATAAAAATACTCTACATTAGTACACCATTATGTTAAAATAATTCGGAGGCTGGTAAGTTAAAAGCAAACATTATAAAGAATTACGATAGATGTGGAAATGGTTGCGAAGGCCAAAACGCCTTTTTTTAGTAGTGTTTATACAAAACGCAAAAAAAAGGCGTTTTGTATAAACACTACAAATAAATTTAAATTAATAAAACACTACAAAAGATTAGTATATTTAAGTTTAAAAACAAATAGAATACACATAGATTTCAATATAAATGAAAATTTAAATTTACAAGTAAGATTTCTAATAGAACGTGTTCTAAGCCGACGCAGAGGTTGTAGAATAATGTACGTAGTTATTGGTGCCGTTATCTTACGGTCAGTGGGCCACTTTTTACCATTTATTAGGGACATCACCTATAGGCATAGTTATAGGCAAAATTATCAAGAATGCGTAGAGTTTATGTATTTGTTTATACAACCATAAATAAATGTTATTAAAATAGATAGACAGATCTCTAATATTCTATTCTGAGATGCGAAAAATCACAAATACAATTCGGACAAAATAAAGAAAAGTAAAATGAATGTTATATAAGATATTAGGGATTAAAATAAATATTAAAACACTTATATTTCAAAACTGTTAGAATTCTTTTACCTCGTATATTTTAATTTCATTTCTGTATATCAATTTTGAAATTTTGCAATATTTTAATTTTGTTTGTCCAAGTCATCATCAAGTCATATAACGGCCATTCTAATAATACTGTCTTCGAATGGATAAAGGTCTCAATTGATCTTTTAGCCTTTTTTCTTTCAATTAAAGAGACTGTTGATCAAATGACTAATTATGCAATTGAAGTTTTCTTTCATTACAAACGAAACTGGTAAAATAGGCAAGTGTACATTGTATGTGCAAACTATAGCTGAGCTTTTAGCCCGCGTTTTTAAATGATTTTAAAAAAATAAAATATTTTCGTGTAAGCTATCAGCAATATATGTATTAAATGTTGCTTCTCCCATTGATCGCCGCAATGATCGGGGCCGTCTGTCCATCTTGCGGGAGGCCTACCTACACAGTGACGACCTGTACGTGGCCGCCATTCAATAACTTTTCGGCCTAATCCGGCCATTCAAAATTAGAGGTTATCGAATATAAAATAGTACGCACATTTAAACAAACGTCAAAGTGTCCGTTATCATCGAAATAAAAATTTAAAACATGTGTTAAGATCGTGAGTAATCGTATAATTTTTATTCATTTTCATATTGGACATGACTTGAGTTTTGCTTAAATGTACATATCAAAGTACACTAATGAGAATGTCCTCAAATTAGATCCATAACGGAACTTATTAGCGAGAGGGAGAAAATTTTTTATGTATTCAACAAGGCACATGTTGGGTATAAACACATAAGCGCACAATGGGCCATTTAGCGCGTGAGGCAACGCGTTTATACTGCGTATTACCTAAATATATATGTATAAAATATTGCTTGGATAATTTTCCTACGAATATTATTTAGGTTATAGATATTTATCGTTATTTATTAGGAAGAAGTGAGTTATATTTTACAACAAAATTTACACAGTTTAATAGGTCAATCAGAGATAGGCTACAATTTTTTCGCTAATAACGACAGAACTTGAGACTCCAATCTCAACATCTTAATGGCTTTCATGCACTAGCGTAAATTTTGCTCAACTGTGCTAAGGCTATCGTGACTACAGTTATGTTGAATTAAATCCTTCCGAATGCGTATTCGCGTCTCGTAGTAGAGCCACCGCTTGTTATTCAGTATCGCTTCCGAGAAGACATTCCTAAGCAATGCAATATTTGAATACATTACATTAAAGGCAAAAAGGACGGTGCCTCAACAACCAATACGTATATATAACACATATGTAAGTAGACATCAAAACAATTTGATGTCTAATTATACGAGTATTTTTAATATGTGTATTAAACAATGTTAACTCCTCAAATAAATTGCCTTAATATTTTTATCATGTTCATCATCGTCTGCCGACAAACGTCTACCGTTGGCCGCCTACGATCACCACAAAGATCGATTTCTTGGTCCCAAAGGTCCGTTTTGAAAGTAATGTTGAAAAATCCATTTCGATTTCCAACAGAAACCCTATTTGTTGAAGCTAAAGTTTTGTCTGTTCGTAAATTATTTTTATTTAAAATTGCAATAGTAACCCATAAATCC
>DWLR01002343.1:0-15685 GCA_018246295.1 Papilio alexanor hazarajatica | reverse complement strand
GTCTCACTTATTTTGTCCAAATTTCTAGGACACTTTTTTCTATAGCAATCGTTCTCCTTCTTTCTAACCTCCATGAGGTAATCGTTGAATTGTAGATTAAAATATTCAAAAATGTATTTTTATAATCTTTAAAAGTTACAACAATTTGGGTTCCTTACAGATATTTAATAAAATTACTTTGACTTCTACATTTTTCCTAACTTTCCTTTTTAATGTTACGTTTTTGCTAAATGGGACATAAATTAAATTAGTAATTTTTACAATTTTATTTTTAAGATTGAAGTGGAATTTATATATCGCTTCGACATTAAAAATATACGGAACTCTATGATGAACCGTTATGTTCACTGGTGTCGCTTTTGATGTTTCCTCATTTTATACTAGTTTACCTCAATCTATGGTGGATGGTGTTTTAGTTTAGAGAAGTAAAGATGGGAATATAACATTACGGCTATACAATGAAAATGTTCAGTGTTTGATAAGATTACTATACTGTTACTGAGTTAAATATTAAAATATGTGTGGCAAAATGTTTTCGATTTTAATCGTGATCTACTTCTGTGCTTGTCAGCCATAGAAACTGCGGTCAAAAGTAGCTAGCTCGTTTCCTTTGTGATCTCTAAATCATAAAATTCAGCGTTAATTACTTTTAACACTGCTCAGTTTCACCGTTCACGGTATCCATGGTGTATTATGGTCTTTTAAAAATGAATTTAGATCGTTTTTATTGAATATAAAATGTTTTTTTTACTTCATAACCTCTACCAGGCGGAAGCGACAATAATCTTCCATTTTTTCACTATATCAGTTTTGATGTGAAGTAATAAATAAGTCTTGGGCTTAGTTTGTAAGGTGTAGTATTTCTTTGTCCTCCATCCGATACTTTAAAAAGAATGGTGGAAATAGGAGTGCATCAACAATCTGCTGAGGAGAGTCTGGAGAATGCTGAATGGTACTGGGGTGATATTACAAGGTAAGAAACGATCAATTTACAAATAAAACTTTTACAGATATTTTTATATGTTTTAATGTAATAAAGCACTGTTAGTTAATAATTAATACTAACTAACAGGGATTTTGGTAATTGGTAGTAATATTAGTAATGTCTGTCATATTTTAGATGTATTATTTTTAAGCAGCCTTTATAAAATTTATTTAAAAATGATTTATACTAACTACTAACAATATCACTGCAGATTAAATAAAATTTCTATTATCTTATTTAGTGCTAAAACTCTTTTAGAAGTAAAAAGAAGCAGGAATAAGTATAACTTTATTGTTTTTATAGGCGACATAGGACACAACATATTGCATCATCATGGTAATAATAATTAAAAAAAATTTTAAATTTAATTTTATGTCATATATCAACAGTGAACATAACCAGCATATAATTTTGTACAAAATTCACTGAAATCTTCTGTTATGTACACCTGTAACAGGTCGGTACATTTTATACTTGCAAAATTAATCAGTTAAATCAATACATGATTTTGCCAAAAATAAAACAAAATTGTATTATTTTCAGTGTGAATCAAAGTAATTTTTTTAGTGGGTTACTAAATCTATTTAAAATTAATCTATTTAGTTATTTTGTAATTTTAAGTATAATGTCATAATTTTTCAGAGATGAAGCTAATGAAATCCTTAGAGATACATGTGATGGCACTTTTCTGGTTCGCAATGCATCTAACAAAGACAGCGGATATACATTAACTGTTCGAAAGGGAGGTACAAACAAGCTTATAAAGATCTACAACCATGAAGGCCGCTATGGATTTTGTGAACCATTTGAATTCAACTCGGTTGTGGATTTGGTCAAATTTTACAAAGAATATTCCCTGGCACATTGCAATAGCAGTCTCGATATTAAACTCATGTACCCATTGTCAAGGCTACAGGAGAATGATGGAGCTGAGAATATAAACGATGAAACCCTTGAGTCGAGATACAAAGAGATTCATAAAGAGTTTGTGCTTAAAACTAAAAACTATGATGAAAGATCTGATACATATATGAAATTAAGAGAAAAGGTAAAAATGAAGAGGCAATCTCTTGACGCTTTTCGTGAAGCCGTCAAAGTTTGTGAAGAACATTTGAAAATGCAAGAAAAAATGCATGCTGAAGCACAACCACATGAGAAAAATGGCCTCATAGAGAACAACAAGCAATTAGTAATACAAGTGAACAACTTAAAACAAGCCCGGTTGCAATTAACTAACTTATTGAGGGAGACTGTTGAATCTAACTTATTGCTTGAAAGAGAAATAACAAAATTAAAATCTGAAATAATAAATCTATATAAGTTAAAGGACCGCTACAAAGTGTAAGTTTTTATTTACTTTTTTTTTAGATCTATACCAACATTAGAAATATTATAAAGTTGTTTGTAAAAGGTATACTTTATAATATTTGAACCACTTTTAACATTTGTTTTACTGTTAGAAATTTATTTGCATGATGCAAGCAATAAAGTGCATGTATGAAATAAAATTGTATGAGGAGCCCGCCCATTTGATTTCAATCGTGCATCAATTTTTGGTTCTTCATTAATACTCCCAGAACTGTTTGCTGTTAAGAAGAAGTGGAGAAGTGATGACATCATCTAAATGTATCTCAATACATTTTCCAGGAATTGCAATGAAATTGATTTTTGAAATTGCAGAAATATTGACTTTGTCTATCCATACTACCGATAGTGTATGTAGTGTTATTCTTTGTCAAACATTTTTATGGCCTAGAAAGCATAATTAGGACAATACAGCACATTTGATAACATGTTTGATAAAACTTGCAAGTTATTGTGTAGTGCCATCAGCACTTTTAATGATGAAATGAAAAAAAAATTATACCTACTTGATTCCGATTTTTAGCAACATCAATACTTTGTGAAATGTTACTTTGTAATGTGTGAAAATATTGTGCAATGTTTAATTTTTTTTTAATTAACACTACCATGAATGTGTATATTGCCAACTCTTGTCACATGGTTTACTTAGTATATATTGCCCTCACTATAGTTATTGTGATTTATATGCATTTCAAGTTGTAATTAATAATTTCGTAATGCTGACTTAGTAGATTAATTGCTTATGTACTTGAAACATAGGATTACCTGAAGGTCCTTAGTAAGCATAATAAGTAATGTAAAAAGAAGTTACTTCTGTAATATTAAATATATTCTTAATATGAGAACTAAGATTTTACTAGGAGTTAATTTTGTTATTGTTCTCTGAAACAATAGGTCCATTGATAATGGAGAATTTCATAGCTACGTTGTTATAATTTACCAATTTTAATGTATCTTGAAACATATAATGTAACTTAAACATAAACTTTGTTTCAGGTGGCTGAAAAGGAGAGGTAAAACAGAGGAATATATTCAAGCTTTAGAAAATAACAACATTCATATTCTTGAAAAGTTATATGCCCACAATGAGTCAATAAGTTGGATGGTGGAAAATTGTACAAGAGACACAGCCGAGAAATTGCTAGAAGGAAAGCCCCAAGGCACCTTTTTAATAAGACCTAATTCAACGGGACAACTCGCATTATCTATTTGTTGTAATAATATGGTCTATCACTGCATAATTTTCAAGACTGAAAGAGGATATGGATTTGCAGAACCTTACAATATTTATAAGTAAGTTTTCACTTTTTCATTTTATAGTGACTATTATCAACTTCTATAGTTTCATTTGGTAAGAGTTTTGATAAGAGCACACCTCGAGCATTCTAAATAAGAGTAATTTAGCTTTAGGGTTTCCACTAACAGTAGCAACATTGTGATGTTCCCCCAATGTAGCCAAGGCGATTGTTGAATGCACATTTAGCATTGTTACATAAGGTTTAACTGTAACTGTGTAATGACTTTGAGTTAAAGCAATAAAACTTAATATTATAAAAATATCAAGGATACATTTTTTTAAATGAAATATACATATGTATGGTATATTTAGAGAATAGATATTGTCACAGGTACATCACTTTGTAGTGTTTGTTAATTGTTTGTGGATAATTTAAACATATAATATTTTATCATGTTGTGATATAATTTAAGCTGTAAATGTATATATTACTCTTTCGTTTCATATTTATAGAAGCTATTGAGTGCAGCTTTATATTAATTTTTTGTTTTCCTCACTGGAAGTTTTTGTAACTTGATTCTGCATATGACTTACTTATATGACTACATACACCTTTTTAACTTAAATTTAATTTGATTGATATTAGCTATCAAATTAATACTGAAATGTTCGAATTTGATCTGCACAAAACCAAATTGATAAGTCTGAATTATATTTGCAAAATATTGAAATTGATTTGTAAAATTCCAAATTTGAATTTAAAAACCTAATTATTATTTAAAATTTAATATAGATAAATGTAATCTCAAAAAGTAATTATTGTCATAACATAGCTTAAAATATTACCATAGCAACATATATTAGGTTCGGCTGACCGGTTGGCGCAGTGGCAAGACACTTGCCTTCTGTGCGGCAGGTCGTGGGTTTGATTCCCACCCAAGATAAACATTTGTGTGCATGAACATGTCTGTTTGTCTTGAGTTTGGATGTAAAGACCACCGGAGGACGGGCAGCAGGGTCCTTTTCTTAGTACGGTGGAACATACTGCGATCGCCAATCCGCCTGCCAAGTGTGGCTATTATGGCACATTCCCCCCAAAGGTGCAGTCAATGGGAGAGACCTTTGTTCAGCAGTAGACGAACATAGGCTGAGGTGGATGGATATATTAGGTTCAACATATATTTTTCTACCTGTTTGGGAGTTTTTTTTTTTAGATAAATGATAACCAATGTTCATTTCTGTATCCCTGACAATGTCTGGGCAAAATTTCATGATGATTGGTTAAGTCTTTAAGACATAAACAAAAAAAAACAAACAATTTTAAATTCACATTTTTAATAATAATATATATAAAGGTAAAAAGGTGAGTCGTGATGGCCTGCGAAAATTTGTGGAAACCTGTGATGGTTGATGGATGATGATGATGTAGAAACTTTGTCAGAAACTGTAGGCGTTCTGTAAATATTTGTTTCATTTATATGGTGTGATAACATTTTTAAAATTTATTTTACAGAACTTTGAATGAACTAGTACATCATTATGCAGTCAATTCGTTAGAAGAGCACAATGACCAATTACGAACTGTTCTGAAATACCCAGTTAATGCTCACTTAGTGAAAAAGCCTGAAAGGAAACAGTTACAAGAGACACCACAACAAGAGACAGCGCCACTGCAAGATGTGCAACAGATGGAAACACAGCTGCAGTCGTATAGACGGCAAAGAAAGCAACGTCTACAGCTACCGTAGTATGTTGGGAACAGTCCAACTGTCCTTCCTAGTCTGTATATAAATTAAAGAACGTTCTTTACATATGTACTAGAATTCAGTGATTATTTGAATGAGTATTATGTGAAATGAATTTTGTATTATTATATGGTTGAAACTGGTTGCTTTATTACTGAAGATTTTTCGATCATCCCTCCTCATTTGTCAAGACAAGGCAAACTAAGTAAAACTTCTAATGGGTGTTTTTTCAAGTATACACAGTTTTTTGTATTATGAAGGAAAATAGAATGTTTTTTTTTTTTTTTAAATTTCGCTATGTGATTACAATATTAAACCAAGTTTCAAATTGTGAGTGGTTTTAAGAATGTATTCCTGAGTTTCCTGTAGATTTGTGATATATCAAGTCATTTTGAGTTGTTAAGATTTTTCGGGAAATTCTTTAGGTTTACGTCGTTTTATATCTATGGGTAGTGAGTCAATGTTTGTTTTGCATTGTGATTATAAATTGTGCGTGGTTTTGTATAATGTTTTATTTCTTTACGCACGCTATTGTATCGTTGAAATGAGTAGTAGTGTATGATACATATGTATTTATAACCGTAGTGTGCTTAGAGTAAGGTAATTGTACAAAGTGATGATAAATATTATAGTTATATATTTATTTAAGTACTAATTATATTTTACAACAAAGTTGGAACAGTTTTGAAGTTTTGTATTGGAGTAGTTGCTGCATTATCACAAACATGTGTATTTTGCGTGTGAGCAGATTATTAAATTAAATGAGTTTAATCAACTATCTTGATACATCACCCTTCATCTGCAATGTTACTTGTAAATGTAAGTTATAATATTGGCGTACTAATTAACTTCAATTTTTGAGTTCAGTTATATGTAAGAAAAAAAGTTGTACATACTTTATGCACATAGTGCTGCTAATACCAGATGTAAATATACCTTTTTGAATAGTGGCAACATCGGGAATGGTGCTAGGTACGGTCCGAATTTGTGGTTTGCTCAAAGATGGAGGATAACTTTGTAATTTGAAATCTCACTACGATGTCTACATTTGGTCATTGTAACTCTTTTTTTTTAATTTCTTATTTAAATACCACACTAGGAATTTTGTCCAGGTTTCTATAGCTGTCGAGAAACACGGAACAGTTGGATTTACATACTTTGATTCTACTACAAATTTTGATTCTATTCAGAGCTGCATTACTAAATTGACTTGCCATGACTACCTTTAAATATATATCATGGTCATGGGTAAACCTTAAAACTTATTCATGATTTTGGTTGATAGGTCCTCTTTTCTCTCTCTACTTTTCATCCCTACGTTTCAAAACCAACGAGTCAAAATATTATTTTTGCTTCATTTCCCAAGTAACATAGTATTAAATGAACATACTCAAAATTTTGTTAATGAATTTGATTAATTTTACTTCATGAAATGTAAACTTTTTTTTATCACAATATATAATTTACGGGATATTTTTTTCTATAAAAAATACGTTATATATTGTCGAATTAAATATTTTATATGTTTTTCATATATGATGTTTGAGATATTATTTAATAACTTAAATTAAAAAAAAAATCACAAATAAGCATTGAATAAAGCATGCAAAAAGCTGTGCTCTCTATTCTTTTTGTTGAATTTTGTTAAATGATTCTAATAATAATAGATCACAAAATTTCAAAATGTTAGTTTTTAACCTTATCAAACCGTACAAAAACAATACTTAGATATACGATATTAAATATTTTCAAAGTGAAGTAAAAATTAACACACGGAAATATTGTAATGTTGTACTAATTGGTATTTTGAAATTATGTGCCATTCTTTTTAATTTTTTATTTTATGGCCATGATGAAAAAGCATTGGTGAAAATTATTATTGAAAATGTAAATATTTTTATCCTAATTTTTAATCGAAATAAATAGAAGCTGTTACAAATTTAGAGCACTAACCATTAGGAACCAAAAAAAAAAATCTCAATGGCTTTTCACACTCATGTTTCTAATTTGGTGTGAGTAACAAAAAATATAAATATTGTCTGTCATGAGTTGAAATTTTAATCACCTTACTGTATTGTTAGACAATCGAGTATTTTAAAACTCTAATACTAAAAGTTATTAATTTTCTCCAAAAATAAAAATAGTATGTATAATTTAAAATTTTAAGTGAGATTATTATATTGGAGTTATTTTTATATTTATTTAAATAATGTAGAGAACACAAATCGAGTTAATATGACATGGATGGAGGTGTTCATTCCAGCGTAGTGTATGATAATTTTTTATCTATAAAGTGTTTATAATTAACACAACAGAGTGTGTCTAGCTATAAATATAATTATGAAGTACATTCGAATATGAATTGTGCTTACATCAAACATATTTTTATACTTTCCATAAAAGTCATAGTTTTCTCACCCTACTTAGTATAAAATTATTTATCCATTCTTTTCATTAATTTTATTTTTCTTCACTTTTTATACCATTTTTTTACAAATATGTAGTTAAGATATATGTCTTTCTGAAACATTTTAAAATAATATCTGCTTCACATAGACCAAAAAAAATAGATTTTCATTAGTATCTACTTTTAAATATTCTTTTTGTCACTACCTGTAGACCTACGAATATTTGAGAGGCAGAACGAAATTTGGAATGTAAACTTTTATATAATAAATAAAAGTTTTACATCCACGGAACATATCATTTATGTTTATATGCAATTGGTATTGATCCTCTTTGATGTATATGTTTGATATCAAAACGTGGTGTCAAATTGTATTAATTGTCCTTTCTAAATATCAGAAATATTTGTCATTCGACATTAAAATAAGATTTGGTAACAATTTTTGTGTCTCTTGTGAATGCCATTTATTTTCGGGTCACTTAATATAATTTGATCTAATGCAACGAACGCTTTGTGTATTTAGACAATGTCTTAAACCTGTATAGAAAATAATATACTATTGATCTCAAATATAATTTAACCTACCTAAATTGTTCCATGAATTATAAAAAGCGTAATGTAGAATAAATAAATCTTTCCCTTAAGTGAGTACATCGATACCTGGAAACGTAAAAAAAATTATTAATTGCCGCCATGTTTATAAATAACATTGTAATAGTAGAGTAAGTGTTAATAAACAAATTATTCAAATTCTAATTGTTTTTATTCATATCATGGTTTTGGTATTGGCGACCTTAATATGTAATAAGAAAGCTTAGGTACTTATAATTGATTCTATATATGTGTGTGTATACAATTTATATATATCAGTGTTTTTCAACCTATGAATCTTTACTGATAAAAAAATGCAAAAAATATTTACAAATCGGTGTAGTCAAAGGACATTTTTATATTAGAACAAACCAACCAATATTAAGGCTGAGCTTATTTCTTGTTAATCGACTTCTCCCATTACAAGTACATTTTTCTTTTAATTAGAATAAAATCTTTTTTTTGTTTTTATCTTCATAGCCTCTGCAGTTAATTCTGGATATTTTAATTTTCTTTTTAATCAAAAGGTATCCAAATTGACAAACTTAAATAGCATTTGTAATATTTCTTTGGGAGATAATTCAATTTGCCTCATCTAGAGCTGCACTTGAGAACCTATCGATATTAATCCACTCGATTCTTATACTTCTTCCCGGCGTTAGTTAAATTTGTCCTTTTGTTTAATAGTGATCTAATCTAGATAAACTGTGGGTGAAATTATTTTACTAAGGGGGATCGGTCATCGAAAAGGTTGAAAAACACTGATATACATACTGTTTGTTGGTAAAAATGTGCGGAATCACTGAATCAAACTTACATAAATTCGTTCAAATCACGATAAGACATCTCACCGCGTGATTTAAAACATGGATGGATGTACAACTCATTTAAAAAATATAAATACCAACTTTATAAAAAAAAAAACAGGGAATTACTAGTAGAAAGTAGTTTAGATAATCGTTTCTATTTTAATATATCATTTGAAAGTGTACGGTTTTGGTAAACATCAATACTCGTTTTTTAACTAATTATTATTAAATGAATTATCTCTATCTTCGATGACAAACGATTGTTTATATGAACGAGTGCGGATCGAACTAGAAACGAATAAATCGCTGACTTAATCTCTGCTATTTTACCTCTAAAGCTGAGATAAATGTTACCAGAGCCCTTGCAGGGCGAGCCGAAAATATGACAATTTAATTTTAATCCAACAAATTGCCGCCGTAAGTGTTTCAATCCGAGTATGACGTGAGTACCTTCAAAAGAAGAGTGAATAGGCAATATTTGAGCTAGCGCGTATCTTCTTTCGACTACATCATCTCTTAACATCAGGTAGGACTGTGGTCAAGTGCTAGTTTATTCCTTGTAAAATAAACTTAGTTTATTCTAAGACAAGAACTTTGTAGACAAGTGTCTTCTAGACGGCAGATATAACACTATTTTATTGTATATTTTCATTGGATATGTTGTAATTTCATGGGAATTGTGAGATGAAGTGAAATTGCATATTATTATATAGTATAATATCCTAGGATAATATCATAGGATAGCTAACGCTATAAGCCAGTGTTTTTCAGCGGTCCCATTGGTATGTGAAATTGTTTTGCGACCCTTTGTCTCATCTCCGTACATTATTAAATAATCTCATCAATTAAAGATACTCTTTAAGGATATAAACAAACAACTACGATGACTGATACGACAATGTTGAAAAAATCGGGCATCGCGCTGTGATAAAATACTTTACAAAACATGGAAAGACTTTCAGAAAAAGTTATCCACGAAGAAATAGTGAATGTTTACCAAGTTTATGCTCCTTCATTATCTACTATTCAGAAGTGTCCTAGGAGATTCAAATTGGGTAGAAATAGTATTGAAGACGACCGCCGTTTCGGATGGCCGGTTAGTGCCAGTACTGTAGAAAACGTCGTAATGGTTGAAAAACTTGTACTCGAAGATGCCTGTGTAAGAGTGAAAACATTAGAAGAAAGGTCTAAGCTATCTGTGGGTTCTGTTCACACTATCCTCCATGAGCATCTTAATCTCTCAAAGTACAAGATGGGTGCCGCGGTGCTGCTCGCGGCGTTTCAGAAACTAGTAGAATCGTTACCGGTGATGAAACGCGGGTTCATCGATATAATCCTGAGAGCAAGGCGAAAAAGGAACAGACCCACCGAAGAAGTGCTGAATGAGCACACAAATAAAGGTTAAAATGATACAGCCGCATCTTACGGAAACACCCTACGTAATTTAAAGGAGGCAATAAAATACACGTTAAAAATTTACTGTAGGTGTCTTACTTCTTGTTCATGACAACGCGTCAGAGTGTATTGATATGAAGGAGGGCTTCATTGGAAAATATATTTTATTCAGAACTTTCTGCTTATTCGTTTAAATCGTAAGAGGTACATTGAACACCCCCTAGTAATAAAGTTTCTGAGGCTTTACGATACACAGTTTGAAAAATACTTTAAAATAATGTTAGTAAAAGTTGCCTTCCGGAAATATTTTGAAATTTTCCAAATTTAGCGTAAAACGAAAGGTGTACCTTTTTTTAGAAACTAGGTCCTCAGTTGGAAAAATTATGTATGAAAAGTTGCTTAGTGTGGTCACTAGAGGGCTTTGAGCTGAGCCAAGGCGATGAATATTTTTGCAATACATCAAAAAGTCCTTCATGGATTTTAATCAGTTATGACAATTATTAAGCCCCTGTCTCCCAATTAAAATCATTAGTATTTATACATCTGCGTTTCGTGAAATAAGGGAGGTGGTATGGGCCATTAGGCCCCTTTCACAATCACAATTGACACAAGTAATTATTCATTACATTATACCTACCACAAAGTGTCGCGTTCGCAGCCAATTGAAATATGAAACTAAGCTATTCATTAATTTTTTTTGTTGAACGCTTGATATCGATAATGATTAATTCGATAAATTCCTACTGCACTGCATGTAACACCTACAAATAACTAGCAACACCATTGTTTTCCGCTTGCCTTGATAAGTTCATTCATTCATTTCAATCTCATTCATTTTCATATCACCATTTGAGAGCTTCCGCCATTTTGTGGATATTGGCGTCGGTACATATTAATTTTGCTTAGAGATAAGCTTCATTTTAATTAATTCACACTAAGTGCAAAAAGTGTAGTGACATATGTGGTCATAAATGTTTTGAGGATTAAAAAAACAACCTCACATCGGTAATAATAAAATAAAACCATGTGGTTATCAAGATACGCCATCACATACGCGTCGGTTAACTTCTATTACGCATTATTTACAGGTTTATAGAAAATGTCGCGCTACGGTGATTGCAAGGTGTATGTTGGTGATTTAGGTAACAATGCAAGTAAACCAGAACTAGAAGATGCCTTTTCATACTACGGTCCCTTAAGGAACGTGTGGGTAGCGAGGAATCCACCCGGCTTCGCATTTGTAGAATTTGAAGATCCTCGTGACGCTGAGGACGCGGTAAGTAAATGAGGCATGTACATTTTAGTAATATTTTCATGTAAGTGCAAATAAAGCTAATTTTGGAATCTTTTAGATTCGTGGTTTAGATGGACGAACGATTTGTGGTCGGCGTGCTCGAGTTGAGATGTCTAATGGAAGTAGAGGGTATGGACGTGGGCCACCGCCTAGATCCCGTCTTCCACCGCGTCCTTACGACGATCGGTGCTACGATTGCGGGGACCGTGGACATTATGCACGGGATTGTACACGTCGCCGGCGCCGCAGGTAACTACACGCAATATTTACTTAGAAATGTGTATGTTTTTGGTATGGAATCTTTGAGGCAGTGTATCCTCATAAATATTTATTTATTTCACATGTTAAATTTATTTTAACCACATCATGATTTACAAACACAACATGGTGGTAACATTAAAGATTCCATTTCCAATGTTTGGGACTCACGTAAACCAATGATAACTATGTTATAGGTTATCATTGGCCTGTGCGCCGAGAACGAACTCTTCAGTGTCTGCACTTCTTATTGTCTGCGCTACGTAGCTTACACTTCGCGGCGTGTACTCCGCTTATGTTGACAACAGTAACTTCGCTCTGCGAACTACGTAGTGACGGCCTACGTGCACACTTCACTTTTTGAAAACTACATTGAGCATTATGTTTGTTCAGCCAACGCGACACACGTCTAATGTAATCACTGCGTGCACTCAGTGAGTTACACATTTATATCCCATATTTGTGTTAGGGGAAGGCCTGCTGTGTTGTTAACCTTTTATTTTCAGTTATCATTGGTTCAATATATTTTGGCCAATCCATTAATGTTCATGATGACTTGCACATTGGGACAAGAAGAGCCAACATTTGGAGCTTGGACGAATTTATAAATTACAGTCAAATTTTACACTCCTAATGATTATCAAGTGCTAACATAAAATTCTTTAGTTGGAATTTTTATGCTGCACAATATTAAGGCCATTTAAAGGCTTGTTGAATACATAAGTATTAAAATTGTAATGATGTCTCTTTAGTCACAGTTATGAGAAAAAGTAAGTTACTTTATAATGTAAAATGCAAAAACTAGTTACATAGAAAGAATTTAAGTTTGGAGAAGCAGATTTTTTTTGTTGTTTTAAGTATTATCCGAGCTCAATTAAAATATGTTCATTACATTATTTTGATTTGAGTGTAATCTTTTTCTATTGTGTGTAATTGCAGCCGTTCTCGTTCCCGCCGCCGCACTCGTTCACGCTCACCGCGCTCCGGCTCCCGTTCTCGCAGCCGCTCCCGCTCACGTTCCCGCTCCAAGGGGAGGTCCATGTCGCGCTCCAGATCACGTTCTCCATCCAAAGATTCTAAAAAGTCTAATTAAAATACCTCTGATCATAGTTTAATAATTCCAATCATTTAATTTTTTTATTCATAGGACATCACATTTATGTGTCCATCCAGACTATCATTCCTGTCTTACAAATGCGATGTGTTTTAAGGGTACAATGATGTATTGATTGTGAAATCAATATACTGTCATAACTATTCTTTGATTTTATTTCATAAATACTACAATCCTTCTAACTCAAAAATATTGTACTGTTTTAATATAACATGATATTTTAGGTTACATTTATTTTATGTATTTTACACAAAATCGTAAAAATAGCATAAACTGTGACAACTTATTCAGTATGTGAAACTTTTGAATATTTTTTATAAATAAATCAATGAACATTTAATCACCTGCTAACACCAACAAGTCATTGAATGAGAGTGCTACTGTATTTTGAAACGTTACCCATGTCATGCTAAAATGAAACAAATTAGAACATCTCAAGATGGCAATATGCAATAGGGAATTTGTACAATAGTCACCTTGACTAAACAAGCAATCTGCAACTGTGTACAACTTTGCAGACATACATAATTGACATGGTTTTCCTCCTTTCCTACAGAACTATAAAAAAAGCAAGACACAACATTACTAAAAAAACATCAGATTTAGATTTCAAACATCTATGGATGTTTGGTACATCTCAGGGAATCATTTTTAATGTTGGAGTGAGCTGGTGAAGTTGTAATATTACAGTTAAATACTATGAATCATACAATTGATCTCAGAAACTTCGATTTATTATAGGCTAGGAGACTGCACAATTGAGTGATTCGACATGTAAATTACCTCATAGAATGGGAAAGATCAATATTTCTGCGTTTTGTCGTATGCAACTAATACCAGTGGCGGCGAAATGTTTAGCGGACAACGAAATGTAAAAAATAAATAACAAACCACTGTTCTGTATATAACGTTAGCCGTGGTACGCTTACACAGTGAAACAGATACAGTAGTGAAGTAATGAAACGGCAGCAGCAGTACCACCTGTGCGGACTTGTTAACATAGTTTATAATATATTGGCATGACTGTGGGAGCATACAGCAATATTCCTTTGTTACAACCAGATGATAAGAAGTACTTTAAGCTAAAACGTTATACAGTCCTCTTTGTTTTCTGACCATTTCTACTGTCCATATCTCTATACATTTTAATTAGGTGGCATCAAAACGTAAACGTGACATCACTATTAGATGTGATGAATTGGTATGAGTGTTTCTGATGTTAAATTACTGATAATTTTCTTATCGAAGTTGGCAAACAACAGTTGGGGTACCTGATGTTAAGTGACCGCTACCCATAGGCATATGTAAAAAGCTAATGAGCTGCAAATGCGTTGCCTACATTTAATAGACAGGGGAGAGGATAAACAGTAAAAAATGATTTCCTATTCATCTCCGTTCGTCAAATCTATTTCTCTTTGCCATTCTTTCCTCATTAAAAAAGTTGGGAAGAGGAAAATGACTAGAATTGGGTCTCGGCTCCTACCCATCGTACAAATCGAAAAAATCTTTAACTTCACGCCTATCTTCTGTGAGGTCATGGTATGTCACCGGCCGAGCCGGCCCATTCAGCAACAGATGTCATTGTTGCAGGCTCTACCACCACTAAAAATAAATCTTGTACAATCAATTTGTATATTTGTACTGTTTATTTTTGTGAGCAAAAAAATATACAATTTGTAGATCTGTGTTAAAAATATTAAAATGGTACAGTGGATGGTGAATTTACCAAATAAAATGGCAACACTCAAATTAAAAAGAAAAAAAGCAATGTACAGCGGACGGACGTCGTTTCGACTTTTGTATTCCGTCATGCAATAATTTTTGTCATTCTTGAATTCGTTATTAAAAAAATAATTTTCGATGTCGCCTACATGAATGTTAGTTAGATTATAGTAAACCATGAAGTGTTAATTTTGCATTTCACCTAGTTCATTTTGTAGTTCTTGATAGGTCTCTGACAAGTACGGTAATGGTGGCCATGTCATGAAAATCCCCACAGCCATGGATGATAGCTCCGTGTCTCATCATAACGGAGGGCAAGTGGGATCTCAAATCGGAGTTAGTGTAAATAATAAACAAAATGAGGAATCTAGCCAAAGTGTCCAGTATTCAATACCAGGCATTTTGCACTTTATCCAACACGAATGGGCGAGATTCGAGCTCGAGAGATCACAATGGGAGGTGGATAGAGCCGAATTTGAGGTAATTATGTTTAAATTTCTATTAGTTTCTATGAGTTAATAATCTCTGAAGTCTTATATATTTTCCCCGGTGCAAATTTTATTAGTTTGCTTCGATAATTTTGTCACAATTTGCTTTGCTGTGTAGTGTTTTATTTTGCTGCAAAGTTGTTTTTGCATAAATATTTGTCATTTATATAAAACATTAAACCCATCTTTTTGTATAATTTTTATGCCTTATGCATTAATTATTTTTATACAATACAAGCATACGAAATATATATATATATATATATATATATATA
>DWLR01002342.1:0-15687 GCA_018246295.1 Papilio alexanor hazarajatica | reverse complement strand
AATTTAATTCATAATGTAATTAGTTTTATTTTAATAATTTTTTTTTCATATCAAAGGACTTATGGGCCACCCTGTATCTTGTGAATATTCTACTAAGGTTAAAAATATACGTTAAGTTATTCCTGGTATTTTGCTAACTTAACTTTCGTTAAGAAATATATTAATTTAGCGTGCAAATTATTATAGGAATTGTATACATACTTTTGTTCACTTGTGGTGTGAATTGTATGGCGTGCGGGAAAAGGAATTTGGGCGTCTTCAGGCTGACCACGTATACTGTCACCACCGGGTTGTTGGTGTTAACCTGCAATTGTGAACTTCTGTTATAATAAGCACGTTGATACAATTTAGTGCGTACTTTTACTCAAAAAAAAAAATCCGAATATATTTATAAAATACAAATATATATTAATTTTTTTCAAGAATAGGTTAGAATAGGTTAGAAGAAAAATGAATCAATATGATTAAAAACTTATTAAAATAACGGCTTAACTCACGTGTTTTTTCGGTGTATGTACCGACTAGTTTCAGGCCCATCGGGGGTACTTCATCAGGGCGAATGTGAGTGAATTATTTTTTTTATAAGTTTATAAAAAATGTTACAAGTTTATAAAAAATGTCTCACGAAAGTTTTAATAATTCAATATGATTAATTTTATCTGTTGTTCCGATTGTACACGAGGAGTTCATATGTATGTTGAGCGTCCCAAATGTTTAAACATTACCAATTGGTAATTTTCATTGACTATTTTTATCTCCTGTTCCCGCGAGAACGATTCAGTGTCGTTAGTAGCTTTGGGTTGTTTCATTTTTATCAATTATTGTGTTAAAAATGTCAAAATGTACACGACTACAATTAGTTAGTCAATGTCTTATAATTTTTAATAATAATTTAATATTTGTTAGGTAAATTGATTATTTTCATCAATCGATCGATCATTGTACTTGATAGCGATCCGGAGATCATTAGATGATGATCTCTTTATTGTTGGGTTCGTTTACTCTGTGAACAACTGCAACTGACTAATTAAATTTTAAAATTTAAAAAAATTATACAGGAATCAAACAGTTATTAACAATTAATATTTCCAATGTAATATATTTATTAGCCGTAAACGAAAAAAGGAAAAATAAAAATACAAACAAATAAAACAAAATTAATATAATTAATAAGATAAAAGTATTGTAAAGAAGTATTTCTAGTTTGTTTTTGAAATTTCCTTCTATATGATTTTAAAATATTATCAAAAATATTAATATCAATAAAGACCCGCTGCTCTAGTTTTCCTCCCTTATTCTATGTAAAAAAAGTTTTTATTGTATAAATCAACACTTGGTCTAAAAAAGTTACTAGAAAGGAATACTGTATGAAAAAATTTACGTTAGACCTGCAATAAACGACTGTTGGGAACGTCTTACTTTTGGATATCTCAGAGTCCTGATGGTCGGATACGACGGCGGTTCCTGCTGGTCGAGGCCATACCAGGGGTATTTATGTTGCTGCACCAGGCTATCATTGTACGCCACGTACAAGAGAGTCTGTCCGTCCGGACTGAACCAGAGCGCGCGGTCCAGACGCAACACTTCCGTCTCGTAGAGGAAGTCCGGCACGCCATTGAAGATCACTCCCGGGATTCCTGTATTGAATCCAATATATGTATGGATGAAAAAAACTATTTATGGGAAGACTGACGGGCAAGCGGCTCGCCTGCCTTTTATAGAAGATGGCAAACGGGCAAGCAGTTCATTTAATATTAAGTTATCTGTGCGCTTAGGCGTCTGCAACAAACAAATGCATTGCAGATGCTTTGCTTATCTTTAATAGACGGCTCCTTCGTCTTATTGTAAGGTTAAACAGAAAAGAATATTTCCTTTTCCTATCCATCTCCACCCCAGTCAAATCTTTCTTATCTCATCTTTCGCTAGACTAGAATTAGATTTCCGGCACCTCACTCGTTGAATTAAACGAACTTCTACTTCATGCCTGTCTTCTGTGAGGTAGAGACTCAGAAGACAGGCATGAAGTAGAAGTATTCTCCGCGACCTCACAGAGGGGAGGTCGTGGTATTTCACTGGTCGGGTCGGCACTGCAGTGCAACAAATGTTTTTGTTTCCTGATTATGGTAACATAATCGTATCGCAATGCCTTAGTTTATAGTTCATTTGACCTTAGGTTGTCTTCTGTTCTTCGCTGATTCAGTTCTTAATTTATTGTGTCTTTATAGTATAAACATTATAGAACCCTATTTTAAGAGCATGGCTTTAATGACATTGAAAACTTAAAAAAAGAAAATAATAATAAAGCTAAAACGACAAAGTTCTATAGTTACATACAAAATGTATTGAAAATATTATCTTCCGCAGTGTGCAACAAAAGAAGAATTTTAATTGTTTCGTTGCAGCACTATTGTGCTGGAACTTTACAACGATCGAGTGAACAAGTGAGTTAATTTTTAAATGTCTAAGAAATGTCAAAGACGACTTTACAATTATTAAGGCTTTGACTTCAGCTATTGGTTACACATTGCTAAAGTACTTTAATGTAAATTTTAAAAAAGGTCACGGCAACTAATTTTCTAATGAATAGAATTTAAAATGAGTTGTTCATTTTACGGTACCAATGTTTGAAGGAAATCTTGCGAAATTCGTGTTGAATTATAGATTTCTTTGTTCTTTTGTACGAATATCGACCAAGTTGGAACAAACTAAAGAAATGTACCGGTAATCAATGTATATGTTTGCATAGTTGCATGTAAAAGAAGTAAGAGAGGTTCCTACTCCCTGTCGGCTAAGAGCGTGAGTTTATTTGTTTACATTTTCCTTATTTCGCTTACGTCCTTCAGTTCACAGTTTTTCTTTCCAATGCATCTATATATACCTACACATCTATACATACCTACGCACCTATACATACAAGTGGTAGATATTATATGGAAAAAGTTTCAAGGTCGATGATTGATGATTTTGGTAAGAATCGGTAATTAGTAACATCACAGATCTAATATGACGTGCAGTCTTGTGTTTAAAAATAATTTAAAGTGTCTAAAGACAAGTCGTAAGGAGTTCTAGTTCTTTAACCGACTTCAAAAAAGGAGGAAGTTCTCAATTTGCTTGCATTTTTTTTTATCTTATCTCAGAACTTTGATTAAACAATTTTAAAAAAAATTCGTAAGTGGGTTTCATTTAATTTTAAATGTAATTTAACTTTGGCTTTCGATGATATACCAAAAACCGACATATTGGTAGATTTAAGACAAGCCGTGTTTGGATTTAATCGTTTTGTAATGAGATGTACCGTGACTATAAATTATTTAAAAAAGTTAAAAGGCTATTCTCGAAGTATTTCGTTGTATTTTCATTGAATGTTTTGAAAATATTAGATTACAATTTTACCTGTGTTAGTAATCCGACAGACGAGCGTCTTGAGTATACGAGGCTTGTAGTAGATGTCATTGTCGTGGACGAACACGAGACTGGAGCCAGTCGGTGACCACTCAGCGTACTGCAGCAGTGGAGCAGAACGGTCGTCTTCTACAGGCGATATCGGTATTTTGTTCCTGGAAATAAAAACAATGCAGATAATAGATAAATAACAAATAAGCTCGTATGAACCCCCACCTCCGGGAAGTATACGAATCGATTGATACCTCAGTTAAAAATCGGCCAAGTCGTTTAGGCTGCAGGGGGCCACAATGGACGGGCACACATATCTACGAAAATCATTACCCCTATCAGTTGGACAAAAAGATCATATTTTAAAAATTTTAATAAAAGTAATGCAGGTTTCCGTTGTTCGTACATAACGCGAAGCTGGACCAATTTGGTTGAATTTTAGTGTAGAGTTAGTTGGACGGTTTACAAAACGAATGGTCCAATTTTGATGCATTTCTTTGTATCGAACAAACTGATGTGATGATAGTTTTTAACTGTTATTATTAAAGTTTGTTCAGGCATTTGAACATTATGCGCTCATTTTCTTCTTGGCCATGAAAAAACTTCTTTTATGTGTTATAACTTCTAATATTTTAAATGATACTTATGAATTGTTCAATTTCGTAGATACTCTAATGTTCTAGGCTTCCTTTGTGTTGAGAGTTAAGTGATTTAAATTTATAATGTTGTTAACTAGTTATTTGTGATGTAATAACCTGGTGATGACGTCATAGACGTGGTAGCGGGCGAGCCGCGCGTGTCGCCAGCCGCGCCGCACGTCGGATATCAGGAGCACGAACTTAAGGTCCGCTGACACTTTGAAGTCCACCGCGTTCAGCTCCCTCTGGCGAATAAAACGTACATTAAGTATTCCGAATCTGATCTACAAAGTTCATAGATTACATAAAAGGCCGTAAACGTCGTCATATTACAATTTTCCAGAAATGTAAAATTCATTCGTATTCATTGTGTTCATGTAGTATTCATTTTAATATGTCATATCTATATTTCATGTACGGTTATTTTCAATTATGAATTTATATATGATTTAAACCATACGTTATTTTTTACGGAATTTAATTAAAATTATGAAGTTGAATAATAATGAGTTTTTCCCTAGATTTAGCTATTTTAGAGGAGTCATATTGTACAATGGCGCATAGCTGACAATTTTTCTGAAATTGGTTTAGTATAAACCAGGGGAATATTTGCTCCAAAATTCCATAAGGGTATCAATATGTTTTTGACCTAATTAATAGGTAAGTAAAAAAAAAAAAATATTTAGTTACCATTAAATCTGTATTTCTGTATTCCGGCAACCAGGCAGATACTCCACAATAGTGATTAATACTCCCTCAAATTCCAAGATTCCGTTAAAGATCTCAGGGATACTCGGTTAGTGGCCTGAGTCCATAATCGCGTATTAAAAAAAAACAGTCACTTCCAGCTGTTTTGTTTTTAATTAGTATAAGAGCAATGTATTTAGTGTTAACGCCTAGCGTAATTTGGTTTGATTTGATCATTTAAAGAGGTTCTAATAAGATAATTTTAAATTAAAGAAAATCGATCCATATTATAATTTAAAAATTACAATACGTCGAATGATGAATATAATCTCACTAATATTGTAAATGCGATACTTGCGATAATATAATATTATTATTGCGAAAATTGGATGTTTACATATGTCACCAGGTAACTCCAAAACGCCTGAGTGAATCTGAATGAAATTTGGCACACACTATATTCTGGGATAGCGATTCCCGTGGGATACTTTCGATTATTTTTTAAATGAAAACACAGTTTGTATTGAATTCCAAGCGAACGAAGTCGCGGGCAACATCGAGTGCCTTACAAATTGCGACAAATATAATTTTTAACGTCAGCCAACTGACGCTCTTTTTCGTAACCATAAAGCAAATTATTTACTTAATATTAAAAAAAAGTATTTGCCGCTTTATACAGTATTTATGTTATTATTTTATCAAATAAATTCTCCATCCAACATGTCGACAATAAATTCACGTAACTGATAAATGGCGTGATATTTCCACGTCGGTCAAACTTGGTGCGATTCTATCAGACCTCTATTATATAACGGCCAAAACTGGGAAACAATTCGCTATTCCCAAAAGATATATCGCTTATTTATCGTAAACATTTCTAGGATGCTTACACGGTGAAGGACCTGTGGGGATTCAAGAAAGAAATGGGTCCGCAGTTGTTTTGAGCCTAAAGCTGGTTTCATTTTATTGATGAATTAATGATGAATTAATTTTCTAAGAATAAAATTTATCTAAACAATTCTGATATATACATTAGTAATAAAAGGCGTGTGCAACTTTTGCACAATTTAAAAGTAAATGAGAAGGGAGAGACTAAAGATTTGTATTTGGTACGGTTTTGTTTCTTCTCTCTCGCGTCTTTTACAATTTTACATGTACGTGTGTATCTCATCGGTTATGGGTGCTATCACCTTTTTAGTTATATGTATATATACAAACCAGACTAGAATATAGTTTTGTCTCAACGTCTCCTATCAATTGTATTATTTGCATTAGCAACGGAAATTCTCCTCGTCATTCTTGATTTATTTATTAGAAGACAAAACAAAATATAAGACGGAATAAAATATAATATTAAACGTGTAAAAAATACTCAAGTTTCCTAATAACTGTCTAGATGAGATCTTTTTTTAGATTCAGATAGATTTGGATAGAATTTATTAGCTTAAACAACAGTGTTATAAAAAGAGATTTAAGAAAGAAAGATTTAATGTAAGAAAACATAAAATACAAATTAAGGTTCGAAAAGAAATAAAATTACAAGGAAGAAGAAAAGAGCAAAGAGGCTTTTTATGACTAAAATCTAAACAATAAAATTAATGGAATAAAGAAAAAAGAATAATATTGGTGTATGATAAAATTGAAATTGATTATATACCAATTTAAACTGACCACGATTTTCTACCAATTAACAGCGAATTGCAAGCGTCATTTTAGTAAAAAAAAAAACATTTTAAGAAACTTCATTCGAACACTCAACGGTTATTTTTAGTTTTCGTTTCACAGCAAAACAATTTCATTCGTTCCATTAGTGAGATTGATTTCCGACAATTTTCAGGTGAAAACGTACTGCTGTTTTTTCTATTACTTTATTTCTGCTTTCTCAATAATCTGCGTTGTTCGGATGCAGTTTAACATTTTTTTATATCTGTAGCATTATTCTAAGTACGCTATTTATCTGGTTCTTATATTATCTTGATACATTACGCACAATGATTGGATGGGGCAAAAAGACTGCATAAGATGAAGGTATTGATTATATCTACAAATACAAATAATAGAAAAGTCTATTAAAATGTATTTAGCATAACGCATTAAAATTATAGATCATATTTAATTTGTTTTACCATGCTCTACATATTCTTAGAATTTATTGCTCGTATTCTGGAAAATGGAGACGATACATTCAGATATAGCGTGTCGCGTCGACGGATAGGAACGTATTCTACAAATATTTTCTATCGGTCCGACCATCACACTGTACTTCCTATATGCGGTCAATGCCAGTAATCTAATGGCTATCATAGGCAGCATAGGTTTATTTGGAATTGTATATATTTTTTGAAACATAATACTCACCCATAGTCCAAGGGGGTAGGCAGGGATTACGGATATCCATTTGGTGCGATTTTTGAACACCTCTCTTGCTTCTTTTACATCCATACATCTACGTATAGATAGTCCTCGGGCACGGGTATTCCCATTATATCGCTTTTTTAAAAGAATGTCACTAATATGATTTACATAATTATTGCTAGGACATTCCTCACCTACACTGTCACTCACTTTTGCAACATAAATTTGTCCCGTCACTTTCTCTTCATTCATCCTTTTAAAATTTCGAAACATCGAAACATAGCTGTCACCACTCTACCCACAATATCATATTTCAAGACACTCTTCTCCCTTACAACGATTTCAATCCTATTCTGAACAATAAATATTTTTATATTGCTTAGAAAATCTGCCGAGTTCTTAGTAACAAAACAGAAGTGTGATCATTGATTGTGTTTATTAATTTACTTGTAATAAAGACACAAAATATATATGCCACTTTTACAAATTATTTAACCTAGGATAGTTGCATAATACAAAAACATTGTTAGTAGATAAGATAAAAGATAAACCATGAATCCAGAGGGATAGACAGTGGTTACGGATAAATTAGCACGGCTCTGGCGCCTTTCTTACTGCTTGCTGATGAGCAATATTCATAAATCTACGCTTACATGTTTTTTTACATCACCATCAAAGATAAATCAAATGAAAATACGAGAGAATTAATAATCAATGTGTGATACGGTGTGATAGAGCGCCACGGTTTTACGAAAAGTCAGCAGTAATAAAGTTTTTCCTGATATATTGCGATCGTGATCGAGATACAAAAGGCAAACTCTTTCGTATTAAATCCTAATTCGGCTATTGTCAGTGCATATAAGTATCCATTGCAATATATATTATACTAACAATACGCCACTAGTTCACTGGGGTAGACAGGTAGACAAATAACTAGTAATAGTTAATTTAAAAGAGCAAAAGCCGATTGACTGTGGCCTTGTCCCCACAATTTGTTGTGACACATTGTGACCTCCTGTAGCCTAAACAGATTGATCGATTTTAAAGAGTGACGTGTGTCATACATGACTGACCGGCACAATGCGCTGATGCGTCCGAACAGTGGACGATCATAGGCTGAGGAGGCCACCTCCACTCCACTACACTCTTTAAAATCGTCCAAGCTGTTTAGGCTACAGGAGGTCACAATGGAACGTGGCATATATACGCAAAAACGTTGCCCACCTTCTGGGTCAGTTGGGTAGAAATTTACCAATTAAAAAAAAAGAATTAATATGTATATAAGTAGATAAAGCGCCTTTTTGTCCAACTGACCTTCCTGGTGATGTTTTTCTATGCACGATTGAATGTATGTATGTATATGCCGATTTTGAAAAGTCAGGTGTCATTCAATTCGTATTTTTGACCGGAGTGTCATAGAGGTACAGTCAGGCAGATTTTTTTTAAATTAAATAGTATTTTTCCTCTCAAAGCGAGAAATACAATTTTTTTTATTAAGATAATAACGTAATGTGTGATGATGTCAGTGGATTTTTTTTTTAATTAACTATTAATTGGCAACGTATCATAAAATTATATTTACATAGATAAAAACCCATGTTAAGTAAACGAGGCAGCTATTTTGAAAGTGGACAAACCGTACTATCAATTTGCAAATTAGACCTAAACAGCGGCTCGGAACGTCCTGTCCGCTTTGCATACAAAAGATGCGGTCATGTTTTTAAAAAAATATTACATTAATGTTATTACAAGATATGGAATAGATATTTATTATTTTATTAACCGACTTCAAAAAAGGAGCTTCTCAATTCGGTAGTATGTTTTTTACATGTTTGTTACAGCAGATCTTCTTCAATTTTCGAAACGATTTCAATTTTTTTTATTTTGTTATAAAGAGGACGTTCGCTATCTGTCCCATTAAAATTTGAATGTCACTGGACCTTGGGTTTCGATATGCCCAAAATTGTACATTAATTTCGATTTTTTTTTATAAAGAAGGTGGCAAACGAGCAAGCGGTCACCTACCGCTACCGATGGGCATCTGCAACAAGCCTTTGCGAGGTAGCTTGCGTAAAAAGTTGTTATTGTCATTACCATTGCAACCGGTATTGTATATGAAGCCTTTTCTATTTCTCATCCTTTAAAATAATTTTATTACAATATAAGTTTGAAGTAAGTTTTGTTTTTGTTAAAAAACGTTAAAAGATCACATTTATTTAAGAAATTCTATCTGAATTGGACATACATTTGTTTCATGTATCTCAGAAACGGCTCTAATGTTTTGTTTCGAATTTCATATTTAGATACGGTTTTACTTTTTAAATGTATCTATATAGGTGTTTTAAGTACAATTAAATATAAGAGCCCTATATATTATAGATTTTGAACAATAATATTTTCTTTAGGCAATAAGGGTAAAAATTAATAGTAGTATTATATTAATCATAATAAGTTATGAAATTTAAAGTTGGGTAAAGTAAAATGCTTATACATAAGGCTTTTGGAGAGTATGCATTTATTATTTTTGTCAATCCTTAAACCTTTTCTTTCTCAACATATCATGAAAACCTAATACTTTAAACTGTTTAGTGCCTAAAAGGCAGATACAGCGCATTTATAAATCTACTAGAATTCACATAGCTTAAATATTACCTAAATAAATTAATAGGAAATCAAATAATTTAATTTTAAGAATAATCCCATAAAATTGTTAATAATCAATGTAATGACTGAAATTTCTTAGGAACTATTCTAAAGAATATTTTTCACCTATAAAATCATTGACGATTATTGTTTAACCAAAATTATTCTACATATTACTGATGAATGAGAACCTTTGGTTATTAATTACCAAAGCAGGTTACTTCGATAGGTTAAAAAAAATTAAGCACAGACGCAAAGTGGATAGTTTCTGGGTGTTTTTCTCGACTGAGTGCAGTGGTAAGATACTTGCCTCTTACGCCGCAGGTCGTGGGTTTGATACCCATCCAGGACAAACATTTGTGTACATGAACATATCTGTTTGTCCTGTGTCTGGGTGTAATTATCTATATATGTATGTATTTACAAAAGAAAAGTATTAATATATGTAGTATATCAGTTATCTGGTTTCCTCTGCTTAGTTTGGAAACAGATGGTCGTGTATGAATAATGTCTTTGAATATCATTTTACAGGTTACGTTTTAGGGAGTGTGTGTAGGAATTATACGAATTAATTCTTCCACCTCCATTTTACCATCGGACGTTTAGCATTAATATATTTATTATAAAAAAATGTTATTTTTTACCCTTTAGGTACAAATGACGAGTCTGACTCGTCATTGCAATTTAAATTAAGTGGAATTTAAATTAGACTTACTTTTGTTTATTTTAATCAATCTTGTTTTCATTTACTTGCTTTCTGAATAAATGTATTCGTCATGTATGTAACACAGTCAAATTAAATTAGTTTAATATGTTAAAAATGTTCAAATAAGTCAGAACTCAAGTAGTTAAGGGTCAAGAAAAGAACTAAACGGAAAGAAAGAAGTTGCATTGATGAAATAAAAGATATAAAACACTTAGACTCGATTACTATATAAAAAAAAATGGTTTTCATATAATTATTGTTAATGATGTCAATACATTGTAAAAATCAATGACGCGAAAGTAAGAACTCACTAAAAACCAAGCACGCTATTTATTGCTTTCTCCTTTTAACATTAAACTGAGACACAAATACATTTTTTGTTTATATGTACGTATACTCTTAGAAGAAAAGTCTTTGTTTTCATGAACAAAACCATTACTCGTACTCGCAATAGCTGTTTCGATCGATGAATGAATAGCCCCTAAATGTGTCTTCAATCCGTTTGTGTTTGTTCGCTGAACGTACGTATTCCCATATTATTCGACAGCGATAAATTTCGATAAAACGCTCGCTCTCTTCTACGAAGCTTTCAGCGGAGCGCATGTTACACCGTAGTGTAGCAATACAAAGCCTTCACGAATTCTTTTTTTAACAAAGTTGAGATCGCTTCTGAAAAGAAAGGCTAGATAACCTTTGGCACATTTTTTACTTGATTTTTTTTGGTCAAATATTTGTATTATAAAAAAAGAGTCGAACGGTATATTTAAAGTCTACTGGAATTCGGTGATATTTAATAATATAGAAACATACATTTACATCGTTACAATAATTTAGATAAAATTTTAAAACATACATTATATTATATAATTATATTATACGTGTGTGATTTGATTTTCATGTAATAACTTTTATGATAAACAATAATAAAACTACATATTTATTCAGGTTTATTACTTCAGATTTTTTTATGTAATATTATTCACAAAATATCCGTGCCGTAACGGTGTGATAGACGGTCGACATCGCGTCACGCTATGCCCTTGGATTTATCCTCTTCCTGATATTTCCGTGCCCTGTGAGTATACAATTTATTTGCGGAGGGAGTTACGAACTTATAACAGAGAGTTATATTGATGTTTTGTAGGATTACGTTACCCATCGTTTGTCTTTTGGGATGTGTTTTTATGCCTTTCTTGTATAAAATTTAGGTTATTTGCACGTTCAATGCGTGGAAAGGTACGTAAAGGGGAGATTTGATTTAACAAAGTCTTTTTGCACTTGATAACCTTATTATTAGTGTGGTTATAGCCAATTTGACATCACGCTGTGGTCATGAGGAGCTAAGCATAAAGGAAAAGATTGCTGAGCGAGAAACATAGCGCAGTTGAACGAAGTTATACGACGCGATGACATGTTTTTGATGAAAATGATCTATAGTCTATTCTAAAGATTTATAATTCTTTAGAAATAGGTAATCTGATTTTGTTTAAATTTAAAACGGCACGTGAAACCGCAGGATACTGCTAGTATAAAATGAAATAAATATTATAAGTACATACGAATATACTGCTAAGGTATGTTTAGAATGGTACTAACGAATGTCGAGTTATTCATGAGCAGCCTGGTAGTGAAGTTGCGCACGTTGAATAAAGTCAAACCACCCCAGCGGTCGCGGAACACCAGCTCCTCATCTGCAACAAATAAATACATTATGGATAGGTTAAGCAGTCATCCCCGATACCCAGAATGATAGGCAGAGAGTACGGATTTTAATTTACCACAATGGCACACCTCTCTCGCTTCTAATACTTTCATTCGCCTACATAAACATATTTAAATTGGTTATGGGTATTAATACACCACGCTACGTTTTTCTTTAGTATGTTACCAATCTGGTACATATAAATTCAACACTTTCATTCACTCTTGTCAATCATATTTATTTCATCATTACAACACTTAAATTTAAAAAAAAGTAGAATATTATAACAGTTGTAGAACGAATGTGCCCATTCGGATAAGGAAGCACCACAAATTTATAGCCGTGGTAAACACTAGCAATTTGTTAAAAAGAAACATTAACGTAACTTTTGTAACAGCGACTTCTTGTAAATTTTTGTGATACATACGTTATCGTCAATGTATGATATACAAAAAATGTGTTATTAGCGTTTCAATCATTAATGTATAAAATGTATTTTTACTGTGTTGTTAAAAGAAAGTAAACTCAGCGATGTAAACGCCACGCCGTCAGTCAGGAAGCGGGGTATTTGTCACGCGGCGGGACGCCGCTATCCATCAACCGAGCTCAACTCGTACATAGGATAGCTTTTCCTTATAAGTGATACACACGGTCGCAGAGATTGTGTTATACGGCCAGAACTCTCGTCTAAATGTATAAAGAACAAGAACGTGCTTTATTGGGTTTTCGACTCCTTCATAGATTTTATAAATTATTTTGATACATAACACAGACAACATTATGATGTTTTGTTTAGTTTTTTGGCATTATTATGTATCATACATTCTACTGATTGATTGCTATTTTGTATGTGTAAAATGTACTGACCTGTTATAGGTGTATATAGCAGGAAAAACTTCGGTAAAATTTATACAATTATACAAATTGTTGTTTTGTTTGAAAACAGAAGTGAGGATAATGTTTCTCGCTGGTATGTAATATTTTTGTTAGCTATATTGTGACAGTTTTAAGCACTCCGTTATTGTAGCTTTTCTCCAAAAAGTGTCATTTTAAACATAAAGTGACAAAAAGTTAAATTTCATTATTAAGTAAAGTCTGAGAATATTAAAATAACTAACAGTTAAATCACAACATTTTCGTCTAAGGAACTTGTGGCATTTCGTTGCATGTCATATTCGGATACCGAATGTATGTAGGTTTTATGATCGTGCGAGCTATGTGTTTCGTCGTTTCAACCGTCACTTGTCGCGGAAGAGTGATGGCGCGGTCTAATTGAGATTTAATACACGAGCGTGCGTTCAATCAGACGCTAATGGAAAAAAATATTGACCAAACAAGATTACATAGTTGTACATACTTGTATGTACGTCAGCTTAGAAATTACGGGGTATAATTGCTTTATTCCTTTTGAAAAGCTATAAGTAATATACCAATAACGTCACAGTAAGGGTTATGTACAATGAACAAAAAGCTTTATGTTATCTTTAAGTTCAATTGTTTAACTTTTAACACGATTATATTAAACTTTGTCGCTAGCTGTATAGGATATAATAATATAATCGCGGTTTC
Organism: Papilio alexanor hazarajatica; assembly: GCA_018246295.1. Classification (NCBI taxonomy): domain Eukaryota; kingdom Metazoa; phylum Arthropoda; class Insecta; order Lepidoptera; family Papilionidae; genus Papilio; species Papilio alexanor. The sequence continues at coordinate 1,994 of DWLR01002342.1, read as the reverse complement.
ATTAAAATCAAATTAATGAAGCTGACGAGACAAAATGTGGCGATCATATCTTTTTATTTAAAAATATATGCATCTTAAGTAGTATTATATTGGTGTTTTTTTTTGCAAAGTGAAATACAATTATATATAATAAATTAGAACAATTAGAGCTGTAACAAGATTAAGCAGGCTAGACGGAAGACAAGATCCAAAAGCATTTGCGATGTATATTTTCATATTTTAAAATCTTCACAACTTTCTCGATTTTTTATATTTTCGAAAGTAACAGTCGATTCTGGGTGTATAAATTAGTTATTTGATTTATAATTTAGGTTTTAATCCTGCAAAAATTAATATCAGATTAATTAATTGCAACAGATTGATTAAATGTCCTGTTATAATATTAATGAATATGAAGTATGTAAGAATATTCACATATCTGTGTTACTGTTTTATAGTCATGTTTGCATAAACCGTGGCCCGCTTGATTGCGTGAACAATGTAAACAGGGAAATGTTTATTCAATACGTGTTTTGTTTGTTGATAGATAATAAGTGCATGGATAGTTGTCTGCACGTGTTAGCTGGCGGGCATGCATGCATGCATTTGTAGAAGAGTGACTAAAATTAAGCTAAATTAATTAAACTTTGTACATTTCATCATCTCTCTGCTCTTTTCCCAGTTACGTAGGGTCGGCACGTTATGTACTGATTTTCCATATATCCTATACTCTACTGTCGTCCATGCAGCAACTGATTTCGGTTACAGTTTTATGGCCGGCCGCCTGCCTGACGCCAACCCTCCTCGGGAACACAGATAAAAGACAATAGTAAAATTTTCAAAGACTATTAAGCCAGAGCCGACATTGTAACAAAATTAAGCGGAACTTGCACGCTTAAACTGCATGTCCAAATGCTTTATATGTGTATATTTATACACATTTATCTACATTTATTTATATTTAAATATTTTTCTAAATACTTTCTTAATAATTCAATAGTATAACTTATGTTGTTACGAAGGAGAGTTGCTGTAGATCCTAACAATTTGTTTTCGTAATAATACTTTTATTTTGTTTTGATTATTGCTGAATGTATGCTTTTTATATAGCGAGCAAGTTGTTACCAAAGTGACCCCTACCATAGGTATCTGCAACAAACATTTGTGAGTTGAAGATGCGTTGCCTACATTTAATACACAGAGAAGGGGATAGACAGAAAATTGACATCTGCTTCTCCTATCCATCTTTCTCTTAGTAGAAAATGTGGGAAAGGAAAGAGGACTAAAATTAGGCCACCGGAATTTCACTCATCAGACGAAATGCAGAATACTTCTGCTTCACGCCTGTTTTTATTATTCGGGATTATTCGTGTAACAGATGTTATTGTGAACTTTGTTATTGAATGTGAGTTGTGTGAGTTCTATGTTATGTAACTAGGTAGTTATTAGATTCTAGTATTAAGTAATTATTATGATCCTATCGCTAAGAATATTACACGCTGCTTTAGAGAAACAGAGAGAAAATGTCAGGACACAAAAATAATAACAGTTGAATCGTTATGAACGTATATGACAACCCTAGTGGAAATCAAACTAATATATCGTTCGTTATGTGCAATACCTTTAACTTGTTTTAAGCTACATTAAATCTAAGGTCACAATTGCTAAGCCAGTGCGGTCCGAAAATGGACACCATTAATTTAGGTCAGTTCTACACGTTCGGGTCGGGCGATAAATTTAGGGCTGTCACAAACCGTTTATAAGCATCGTGCCTTTAGTGTGGATTTGATTTGAAATATAAATTATTACTTTGGTCACCAGGGTATTTATAATGAGACTAGCTGTTGCCCGCGTCATCAATTATTTCTTGTTTCTTGTATAGAAATTTTTAGAATTTGATTTTGAGTATATTTGAATTGTCATTATAATGTATATATGTATGTAGATTACGAGACAAACCAAATTAAACTTTTATGAATTTTCTTTTCGGAGGCTTTTCTGTAGACAATGTACAA
>DWLR01002341.1:0-15698 GCA_018246295.1 Papilio alexanor hazarajatica | reverse complement strand
ATCTTGCGGTAACCGTTACGCGTGTGCTTGTTTATACTTACACAAAAGAGGATGTACGTTAGTACATCTAATCTTAAGTGTTCTCTCAATATAGTATTTATATTAAGTACAGTAAAGTCTATTTGCCTTTCAATATTAGAAAAACCATTGAACACACAGACCTAAACACTTTTGGCAATCAAGGCATTCATTTTGTTATTGATTTTTTTTTTTTGATATTAGTTAAAGTATTTGAACGTTATTTTTGAACACACATATTTAGCAAAAAAAATTTTGCTCTTTATCTTTGAAGTTTGTTATCCTATTGCTTTTGTAACAGTAGTCATGCTCCCCGAATTCAAACGTTACGCGTGGGAGCCTTTACACTTACTGCTAGGTTTGATAAATTATCAGTCAGGCCGAACGGTAACGTATTATGTAAATAATTCAAGTAGGTCCCAAGCCAAAGCTTCGGCTACACATCAATGAGAAACGTTCGTCTAAAACGTTCTTGAAGCTAGCCGTTAAGTGCACGGCTAATTTAAATCCCAATGAAACTATTAGTTTCTCTTCAAACTATAATAAACAGCTGTAGTCAGTCACAACCAAGGTTACAATTTCAGCAAAAGCTATAATTTTCTGTTAATTATTAAAGTAATGTAATTTTTTTGTTAGAATAGCACATCAATTCTAAATTGTCGTCTGGTAAGAGATACCTGAACAATATTCTACCGTTTCGTATTTATACACGTCTATTTCAGATCTGCTAAATCAATAGCAACATAAAAATAATCTGCTAGCTTTCTTATACACTATATCTAAATTTGTATGCGTTAATATTATCATTTACAAGTGTATTAATTCGAATAAACGTTTAAGTTATTTAAACCGTCTCGATGATATTTTATTATAAACAACTTTAGAGAAGCTATAAGAGCATGCCGTTCAAATTTCGCCAGTCGACTCTTGCGACTTTCATTTTTTTATTTAAATAAATGTATTAATTAAAAAAATATCCTTCAGTTTCATTGCCTGCCTTCAGACATAGTTCACATTATTTTGAATATCAGAAAGGTTATTTAACGTGTTTTATTCTTCAAGTGTCAACCTCTCAAGGTTAGACAAATTTAACACGCACATTTACAATATAAACTATTAGTTTCAAACTGCACAGGAATGTCAATATACACACAGACGCGGTGTTGGCATAAGAACCCAAAGTTAATTTAATGTCGACTTCAGCACTCCCGAATTAGACTGTTTGGCATGCTTTCTAGTGGTCACCAAGAAGACGGGAAAACAAATACATCGAAAAAAAATTATATATTGACAAGTAGGTGCGAAGCTGTAAGCTAAACATTCACACTTGCGCTTTGTGTTGTAGCTAGAAGTTGCGGGATGCGTGGGAGTACTTCAACAGTACACACCGTTAGAATCCGGATCGTCTCACATAAGCTACCAACAAAGAAATTGTTTTTGTCCTCTACGTATACTCGATATGCCGCTGATGTCATTGTTAGTGTTATAATTGCGAAATGTATTAACACTGTGCTAGTATTTGACCAGCTGTGGCTCTGAGGTCGTTCGATTTATCCCTACATTGGATTTTTTTATAATGAGTAAACTATCGTTTGTCCATAATCATCACCTGACTTTAAGTGGTGGTCGAAAAGTGGTACGCACTAGAGATTAGTCTAATGACTTTTGAAGGTAGTAAAGTTTAATAATCGATTATCAAAATTTTGGGTTTATTCGGATCGATTCGCGTCAAGGCTTTCACTCGCTGGTTACGAGTTACTGTGGCTCGTTGGTACCAAGCAACGCACATTACATGCCGCAGTCCAGCCGAGGTGTCGCAAGCTCTGGCGTCGGCTGCATTAAAATATTCAAAGCTTACGACCGGCGCCATCGAAATTACATTGCTTTGTTAAACTATACACCTATCTATACGAAAGAAGATTGCTTAATCTTATGATCAACATTTTAATCGAATTGCGTTTAGGAATATAACTTCTTTTTTATCTTCTTTAAAATTATTTTAAATACAATAACGCAATTTATTTTGCGCTATATATAATTTATTTTATTTATAATTGTACTGAACATTTTAGTCTGATTACGCGTAAGTAATCCATCATAATATTTATGTTTGACATTTTAACCACCAAAGCTTCAAAAAATGCATTGTATAAATTATTATATATGTATTGTAATAATCGGATCACTAGTTTAAGTTTTTCCACATGCTTTGTTTTACAAAAATTTAACCGAAGAATTTTAATTGAAGGGCAGAATATATAGATGTCTATGAAAAAAATTAGGACACGGCACATCATATTAAATGGAAAAAAACATCGAGCTAAGTTTAATAAATTTTTGTTGACGCAGGCGTTAAGAATTGCATTTATGCAGCTTCGCAAATAAACTGGGTGGCTTGGCTCGTTCGACCGAAGACCTTTTTTCATATCTTATCGGCTTAACATTCCTGTGGGTTCTTCGCAAATATTTATCTATCGATTTTTGACTTCTTAATCCCACGATTTTTACACCTCACGTTATTTAACCTTTTTGTCACCACTTTGCAAGTTAGCACGTGTTTTCAACCTTTCAAAGGTTGATTTAACTTTGTTTTTGAAACGTCATACTAACATTAGTGTGGTAGCTATACCTAATACATTTTGTATTTACAAACAGTACAAATTTTATACACCACGTACCGCGTACGCAGATTTATTTTCCTTCTTTCAATTGATTACATTTCTTGATATTTAAAATTATCAATACATGTTTACAAAAAATAAAACATGTCTTTATGTCAATGCTCATTAAGTTAACGCTGTTAAAGAGATTTTGAATTAACTTATTACACAAGGCAACAAAATCATTTAAAGTTGACGATTTGTTACAAAATCTATGGTAAACATTTTTGATACATATTTTTTCTTATAAAATATTACATGTTTTTTCTTTCAATGTACATAATATAGCGGCCTCGAATTATTTCTGTTAGATGTGGGCGGCGGCGTAAACTTGGCACTTCGCGCCCGTCACCGCTGTGGCTGTCCTCCTTCCACGAAATATCCCGAATTTTGTGAGTTACTAAACGTTGGATAACGAATTGTATAATTCAGAGATAATGTCAATAACCCTCAAAATGCAACGTAAGAAACCTTGGTGAGTAAATATAGAGCGGTTGCGAAAGAGTTGGCGACCCGCCATCGACGCGCTCGGACGCTCCGCCGATACTGTTCCTAAAAGCTTCTACTGAATCTATGAATATTAATTATATAGCCAAGGATAATTATAACTCAATTAATTAAATCCCACACTTACAATCACGAACTATAAAACAGTCACTGATTAATTTTAATATACATATAATGTGTTTCGCTACGAGAGGAACTGGATGTACCGTGAAATCTGCTATAAAATACAGAATGTTTTAGCTGCGGATTTATTTTATTCCTTTTGCAGTAAATGCATCAATCACTCTATAGGCGTTCCTATATAAAATAACATGACTCAATGTAAACGTATGTTATGTACCTTTAAAATTAAGAAGAATATAACTAAGACAATATTAATTATTATCAACATTCAATATTGAAATTCAAGAAGGCAACGCCGGGCATGAACACTTAAGATTATAAACATGAGTGGTTTTTTTTTATAATTCATAGGCGTCTCACTCTGCGAAAATTGTTACATGGCCACATTAAATCTAACAAGCGTGTTCTTTAAATCAATACGTTAGTTCAGAGAGACGACGTTTAAATTAATTAAGAGTCTAGGTCAGTTCATAAATGGTAAGATAAACCCAGCTGCCGGTCGCGACGCACGTCGCTCATATATTTATATATATCATTCAAAGCCAAGTTCAATGTGATTGTCGCAATTGGCACATAGTAACATAGCTATGTTCTTGTTTATATGTCATTTTTTATTTACAATTGACTTATGATTGTGTAATATCAACTCAAGTAATCAGTAATAACAAATCTCTTAAAAGTACATTTAATGACAATCGCTACACAATAGTTGACAATGGTGTATACAATAAGTTAAGAAATTGGCATATAACCAAAAGACTATGTCACGGTACAACTACTGTGGGATAAACATTAATAATATATGCTTTGACGTTTAGGTACATTAATCCATATAATCGTTATGTAAATAGGTCAAGAGATAAACCAACGTAACTATCCGTCGCAGCAACGCCAAACAGAAAATGTAAAATGGTACGATTTCAGTTCAGTGAGTCGCTTTTTATCCATATTATTGTCATAATTTAATAAAATAGTGGTTACTATCTGCTTATCCTAATCATGAGTCTTTGTATGAATTTTGAGCATCAATGTAACAAAACTTCAAAGGAGAAAGAAATCTTTCCGATTATGTGCACAAATATGTATAATGACCATTTCTCTTCAGCACACCCCTATAATCCAATTAATTAAGAAATGAACTGTAATATAACCAAAAAAAGCCAAACCAGTGTGTTTGTGTGTAATAAATGTCTTTATGCAGACTAGTATGACGTCACATATGCAATTGCTCATTGCAGTCGGTTATTGTTCCAGACGCGAGCTGGCGACGGCGACCTATTAGAATGAGCAAACGGATGTGCACCATTGATCCCGGGGCCTTATTGGCATGTTTATGATCAGAACCCACTGTTCCACATGTGACAAAGCCAGTCTTAGTCGATACTGTCTTATCGCGTATTAAAATACGTGTCCGTGGCAATGCGAAAAAGTGAACCAATAAACCGACAGCCAGTAGAGGTTTTGTGAAAAGTGACCGATATACGAGTATTACGATTAAAAGAATATATGTGTTATGCGTACAAAGCCGGAGCAGGTTGCTTCTACTAAATACGGTGAGAAAAAATATGATATCCCAAAGACAAGAAAAAATTTAATGGTGCAAAGCGGCACCGGAAATATTAAAATGTGGCAGAACAAGTTTCGAAATAGCTGATTTGCTTGCTTTTAAAAGTGAAGTAAAACTGGATACTTAAATAGCGACTGCATGATTTATCAACTGTATGTTGTTTTTTTTTTTAAGAGAAACTCAACAGTTCGACCTCTAACATATTTATTTGTTTTATATAAATCTATCCACAAGATGGCCTTTGGTTAGGTCCACGATTTATGATTATTATTTATTTATGATCTATGCAGCGATTATTGAAGGAAGTCTACGGCTAACAGCGATTGACAATTCAACTTATGACTGACGATGACACAATTAAATTTTTGCAAATAAAAAAATAACTAGGAATCCGTTTCTGTTTCTGGCTAGGATAGTAAAAAGCTTCTTAAAGACAGTCTGATTTCTACAAACTTATTCTTTATCGAACCCTCGATATATTAAAATTTTATAGTCCTAACAACTTACAATTGCATTTATAAAAATAACTATAAAGTAAAACTGAAATACGGATTTCATTTTGCATGCTGAGTGTTGATAGCACATGGTGTTATCGGGTAGTTATGACTAATGTATACCGCTGACCGCTCGCCAGGCCCGACGCAACAACGATGACGCATATATAATCAACCATTAAAACTACACAAATCAAAACAACACATACTATAACCCGAAACAAGCTTCAAAGTAACAAAGGCGTGAGCGACAAATTATTAGCAGCTTACCTGTCAAATTAAATTATTCAAATTAAACTAAAATTTTTAGGTTTATGTTTTTCATTGTAATTTAAAAACACTTCCTAATTTTAGAGCAAGAATTCAAAACTCAATGGAGAATAAAAAAAATCGCCAATACTATACTTATAAGATGAAGTAGCAACGGCCCGGATTTGTGAAATTTGCGCTGGCAGATGGATTGAAGAGGTATAAAATAAGCAAAGTATAGGAAGGAGAAATAGCGACCCTACAAATGGACCCAAGTCCTCTAAACGGAAATGGGCACCGTGAAGAGTCTCGGAGAAGCCTTATGTCCAGGCAATAAAACGACTGGTTACATTTGGTAGCAAAAAGTCCAGTAAATTGAATTGCTTTTCCTATTTTACCAAATCGTATTAATGAGACGTGAATTTATTTCTTTATCTTTCCACTGGAAATCTTAAAGAAAGGTTATCATAACAAGAAACTTAAGCAATCAAAATTACAACATTATCTCTAATAGCTCTCTCGGTCCTTACCAGTGATTAAATAAAAAACACGTTTTATATATAAACAAGCAATTGTCCATCGCGTTCGACTTCTTTGTAACTATGACTCATGCTCAGCAATAAAAACTAGATAGGAAAAAAATCTGTTATTTATTTGCTTTATTAATGATGGAAAAACTGGGCCAAGACGGTAATCAACTTATTTTAACAATCCTGCAATGCCACTGGTACGTACTATCGAAATAAAAACAAAAAAAAATACACAAATACTCAAAATTAATCCTAGAATAACTAGAATTAAAACATTACTGGCTAGAAATAAGAAGGTTCCATTAAATAAATGTCTTCAGGCATCGCAGGATGTAGGCTATCTTAGAGAGAACTAAAAATACAGAAATATAAATCAATAAAAAAATTTAACAAAATTGTTTTTATCAAAGCAGGCAAATCATTACCATAATTATACAACCAATTTTAATAACAAACATTCGATACAAATTAACTTCTTGTTTATTTCATTATTTATTTTACAAATGCTATGTTTTTTTTTCTTAAATTTTTCGTATTTACTTTAAATTAGTGAAAACAATTAGTTACAGTCAGATTCTCAAGTTCAAATATTTGTTTAGAGTCGCCGGGTCCTTTATCTAATGTTTAAGCAACACAAATATACAGAAATTAGTATTCAGTGGATGTCACTGTTAATTATGGACGTTATCAGTTGTAATTACAAGTGCACAACGTATTCCACCAGCGATTGAAACAGGAAAACATGCAGGTAATATCGCATCGTGTAGAGTCGTCGCATCGTTTGTTGTCCAACCGACCTCTCTCAGTATTTATTTACGTTTCAATATAACGCCAAAAGCGTGAAACTAGCGTGCCTGATGTTTCCTCAGGTTTAAGTTCAAGTTTTTGTTGAATTATATTGAATTTAAATACAAGTGAAGGTCGTTTACTCAATTTTATGACTTGTTCAAAATTTTATGGACATGTATTTTTTTAAGTTTCTTCATTTTTTTTTACTTTTTCATAAAAAAATATGAACCGTTTTGCTTTTGTCATAATTAATATTGTAGCGGTCAGTATTTCAATGCCCAAATTATCATAAAGCGGAGAGATTATTTAGTATCATAAGATCTTATTTCTGCAATAATACTACTTAAATGATTTAATTGCATAATGTATTTAATATCAATCATTACATTATTGTATCATGTAAACGACTCTGAGACTACAAAATAAGCATCAGTTAATATGGTTATTGATGCAACAAAAACCTTCGAGAAATTGCTTTGTTACTGTTACTACGCTGCACGGAAGAGCAATTGTACAAACTTATTAACATACATGCAGATAGGTAACAAAATACACGAAGAACTTTATCTCTACACTCCTTCAATGCGAAGGATTCTTTGAAAAATTTACATATACTTTTTCCTTACTCTTTGTTCTTATAATTAATTACGGACAAGGCTTGAGACGGAAGGTTTCGTGAGTGAGGCATCAGCTACTAAGTGATATTTGCATGAAACCAACATTTACATTAGCATCTTGAAATGGAAAAGATATAAATTTATCAATATTGCCTCGTTGAGATGTATAGTAGTAATATGCAGTGAGATCAAAGGGCTTGCGAGTATGAACGTTTTAAAATTCCCTTTAGTTTGGGCCGTTGCACTCCGCTTGGGACTCGTCTAACCGGCCCACTATCAGTCCGCGCCCCGATTCATCGCGCGCCAGCTCGTGGCCAATGCTGCGACTGCCCTATCACCAATTGTAACTACGGGTTGCCCACGCTTTGCAGTTTATCCGTTTATTTTTAATTTTTTTTTTTCATAACTAAATATTTCATCACAACCCTTTCTAGTAGTCAATAGTCATCACAAGGCCTAATTTTTTGTCCTCTTCCTTTTCCCAACTTTTTTTAATAAGGGAAGGGAAAAAGGATTTAACGAGGAAGGGGATGGACAGGAGAAGGAAATGTCCATTCTTCTGTCTAGCCCCTCCTCTGTCTATTAAAGGAAGGCAACGCATCTGCAACTTTGCGAGTTGTAGATGTCTACGGGTAGCGTTCACGTAAGTGACCGTTTGCTCGTTTGCCACCTTGCTGTATAATAAAATAATTAAAAACCTTCTTAGGTTTTTACCTCCACTGATTTTTTTAAAGTTTAATGAAAAGTACAACACTATTAGGTACATAGGTGAAAGAAATGTTTTATTTTATACATATGGTAACAATTTTTAACAATTTAAGATTTTAACAATTTTATGCATAAAGCGTCCCATTTATACACATATATTTATACACGTATAATTAAATGATATTTTATGATTAAATTTTCACAAGTTATTAAAACGATTGTTTTTGAATTGGTCCATTTGACGAGTATATTCATAATGATAAATGTAAACCCATTAGAGAAAATCGTTTTGGTAATTAATACAAAATTAATAGGTTAAAATCTTTTGTTTTTAAAATTTGCTAGAGTGTTCGAATATGAATAAACAACAAAATGTGCGATGGCCAAAACCGATTTCCCGGGCAAAATATATTTTTGGATTGAATCTTCAAACAACATTAATGTCAATTAGCCACACGATTGTTGTTGCCAAGTGATTTTTTTTAAAAGTAACTGAAAATTTTATACTGACTGTGTTCGTAACACCCGGCCAGCATTGTAGCTACTGCTTATTATGCAACTGCCCTGGTACCAGATTCGGCTTGATTTGCATGAATTCCTTAACCAAATTGTTTTCTTAAACTAAAATATTAAATACTTGAATATTATTTTGTGGAATGTCTACAATATAATTAATATTTTGAACAAAAGTGTACATTACAAGTAAATGCATTCTTTTCTCATTGTTTAAAGTCTGTACATAAGTAAGATACTAATTGCCAAGGAACTCCTTGTTAAATGCAAAATATGTTTGATGTGTTAAAATTACCGAAATGTTTAATTATTGTACAGGTGATTTTATTATTTACATACAAAAATACCATACTTATATGACGAAAATTTTAATTTTATAACAAACCATCCTTCCTAAAGTCGCCTACATCTTTCAATATACCGCATCTCGTATTTCCGAAAACTTCACAATATTATGTAAACTCATTCTGAATTTAGCACGATAGCAGACGTATCGATTCCGCAAAACATCTGTTGTTTTATTTTATATAATAGCATTTTCGACAAAATAATATAGGTAATATTATTTCGTCGAATTCGCGAAAAAATAATATAGATAAATTATACTTACATCGGTCGTTGGGTTGGATTATGTGTCTTCACTCGGCACTGTCAATCACAGGTTCAAAACACGCTGCGCGAGCGTCCAAATAGGCGATCGGGCTCGCGGATATATTTAGAGCGGTAATACGACACCGTGCGCGGGCGTCGATCGTTCGTACGTATTATTACAGTGAGGCGCGACGCGCGAATGAGGCCCAGCCGTCGGCGGCGCTTCGCGACCGCCCCCGCTCTCCCCTTGCAGTTGCTTCTCTCAACCCCGCTAACTCAATGGCTCTCTCTCCCGCTCCGTTTGGGCGCAGTAGGGCGCGCCGGCGCAGCCTCCTGAGGACGATACCCTCCGACATCCCTTTGTGTGCTTCAATGCAGCTCACGAATTAGCGAAACCTTGGTCTTGATCGAGGTTGGTGCGAGCACAAATTTGACCCCACATCATACTGTATAATAAATATTTACGTGTCTTCAAATACTTGGAATTAGAACTCAAATGTTGTAACATTTCTTAGAAAAAACGTTTGAAGAAAATAACAAGAAATGGAAAAAAAATTACATTTTTAGCAAACCATTTACAAAGTATTTAAAACAATTTTAGATTCCTTAAATATATTTATATTTTTTAATTACAAATTTTATATGAATAACACATATTGCTATCTTCCATTTCCCGTAGATGTCATAAAACGCTAACAAAGGAAATACCAGGAACACCGCAACACCTGTAGTTACGGCAAAATAGGTACAAAATGTACCTACTACATAAAATATGTAAGCAACTGTAGGAAACGATGTTACAACCGAAGTTTGACGAGTATAAAAAGTCGTTTTTAAGTTACCAGTTTCCCGTAAACCTTACCAGTATCGACATGACAGCAAAATAATTCGTAATAATAGTTTGCTACTTAATAAATTACTAGACGCCTCATAAACAGATTAAATTTACTAGATTACGAAATAACCATAGCGTGATACTATATTTTGTATTGTTTATTAATAAAGAAAAAAGCAATATGTTCTACGCAATCTGCATATGAAAACAAATCTGTCTAATGTTTTCACATGAAACCAATGGTAGGAAATGAAAACGTAACATTTTGCATCTATACCATATTTGCAAATATAATATAGTTGTAGATAAAACGATGTGAAAATAAAACCACTCTTACCCTTAAGTTAAATTATCAGCGGTCTACTATTTCGATGCTAAATTATCTTATACGTATGCAAATGATTGTGGCACTAAACAAAGAGATATGTAAATCAATGAAGAAAGTAGAGATGAGCAAATTTATAATTTTAATAGCACGTGCTATTTGTCAGGAAACAACTTATAACACTTTTTTCTGATTTGCAAAACCCAAAAAGATTGCATTTTCGAAAGATTATTTTTTTATAGGAAATAAATTAGTGCCACGAACAGGGATTGTTGCAGTATATATTTTGACCGTTTTATTACGCTAATATTAAAAAATTCTTATTTGTTATCATTCGGAGTAGGGGTCACGAATTTATTTTGGCTCAGTAGAGGAAATTGGGAAAACAATTGAAAACGTGATCGAAATGTAGAGCTTTCCGACCCAAAGCTTACATGGTTCATTTTTTTCTTTTTTTTAAATATAAATTCTCTTTAAATAGTAGTATTAAAGTGTAGACTTTTCGAGCTAGATTTAACATCCTGTTAAAACTAGCGAAGTATAAGATTAGGAGAGATTCTACAAATGTTGTTCTTCGTAAATGTTTATTAAAAAAAAATTAAAAGCCTTGAAATCTGTCAAACAATAACTTTTATTTAACAAATGTAGATAAGCTCAATAAATAATTTCATGTTAAGGAATAACCTATATCCACTTTTATTAACAAAATTTGTATTATAAATATATTTGAAAGACTAACAGCAGATCTAGCGACATTTCAAGCTGATAAAATGTTATTGCAAATAAATAATTAATGTGTCTATAGTTTTTTTTATACAAAAAAGTGGCAAACGAACAAACGGTCACTTAAGTGACCGCTTCCCATAGAGCAAGCATTTGCGAGTTGCAGATGCGTTGTCTGCCCTTAACAGACAGAGCAGAACAGAGCAGACAGAATAGAAAAATGGACATTTCCTTTTCACATCCATCCCTTTCTCCGTCAAATCCATTTTCTTTTTATTTCTGTGAATGTGAGACGTATATTTTTATTTTATTGTTCATATTTCACAATAACTCCTAGTAGTATATATTTCTAGACATTTTCAGGCAGATTTTTTACAATACATCTTGTTTTTTGGGGTTCAAGGATATATGATTCCAATGTGTTTATTTAAAATGTTAAAAATCTTAGAATTTATATCTTTTAAAATAATATCTATTTTGAAGAAAATCTTATTAAATTCAATAGCTGTTAGTCTTAAAGCGTAAGTGTTATTGAATACACCAATGAAAAAAAATCTTCTAGCTCTTAGGTGGCTTACAAAGATACAATTACCAAAACTATTTTTCGACAAAATATAAATCTTTTCTCACATTAAGTTACGAGGAAGAATTAACCTTAAGAAAAAAAATAAAACCAAATATTGTAATATAAAAGATACTATATTCAATCGCTCTCAAACCTTACAACAAAGTCCTCGTACAGTACATTATAAACTCTATAAAAATAACTTAATATCCCATCAGTCCTCCTCCACTTCGTCGTCCGTGGTGAACTCGCTCTCGTTGCCGGCCTGCAACAAACATTACATTAGGCAAAATGTCTATATACGTAATAATACGTGACACCAAACTTCGGGGACACAACAATGCGAGCGGAAGTTTGATATATTTAATGTTTTCCTTGAGGAAAAGTAAAACAACCTTTATTTTATACAAGGTGTTTAAAAACCATTAAATTAATAACTAAAAGAATAATGGTAGAATTTCGACTGAGCAATAGCTTGTATCATGTAAATACGATAAACCGATTTCATAACGCATCCGTTCTCAATTCCATAAATATATGATGCGTACTGACATGTAATTAGGTTACTATTTGCTAGAGGAGATTGCTAATTCATTGTCAAATGTATATGTATAATTGCACTATCAATAATGTCTAACGACGAAAACTCAAGTTAATAACAGCCCTGAATTTTTGTTCAGGTAATAATGACATCGTAATATTTATGTCCGGTTCAGGACTGATAAGATAAAAATCTATGTTGCAAAAGTGAGTCGCAGTGTTGGTAGGGTATGTCTCAGAAAAACTTATATGGATCAGATTAGTGTCATCCTAGGGAAAGGCGTTATAAGGAATATCCTTAACTGAAGAGCATGTATATAAGCGAGAGAGGTGTGTATGGATGTAAGAAGCGAGAGAGGTGTTTATGGATGTAAGAAATGAGAGTCGTGTCCCAGGATCGCGCCAAATGGAAATCCGTCTCTTTCTACCCCTCTGGGTTACAGACGTGAGTGTTATGTACTGGACTACAGATATAGAGCTGGTAATTGAACACACAAACATGATATTAATATTATGTTAATAGCGATTAAATGTCGTAACAGTATATTTTTTAGAGGAATAATAAAGTATATTAGGAATATTCAAATTCGTAAATGTAAACATAACCTTATATTCGACGTAACACGATCTAATTACAAAAGAGCCGAGAATTCAGAGAATAGCAACCGCCTCATACTACGAGTATCATTCCATCTGCATTGTTTAATAAACAACAACTTATTAGGTTGCTTTGCTAAGACCTATCCGGCTATTGTTCAATAGTTATTCAAATTATACCACACCCGTCGAACCTACTTACATAGTATTCAACTTAAATTACATATCAGTTTATATATAAAGAACGCAATTGTTTTCAAAATATACATCTCCCCTTCTGCCCCCTTCTTAATTTACTCCCCCAGTTTTTTAACACAAAGGCTGGTATCGCTTTCGATTTCTGCGTTTGCGTTAAAACATCAGGCTCGTCTGTCTTCTTCTACCGTAAGTTACATTTATACATATTACTATTACATACATAATATTTACAATATAACAAACCTGGTCGTTGTTATCGGTGTCGGAGTCGCTGAGCTCCCACTGCGGGTGGTCTGCCGGCACCGCGGCCGCCTCCTTCACGTCCAGCTTCATGTCCTGCTGCTGGTCCATGCCGATGTACGAATCTATACGACAAGAGAAAAGAACATTAAAACCTTGCTATAGAATCGGTACATTTTTTGCTCCATGATTCTGGCAACGTTCTATTGCAAAGTTCTACAATTGTTGATTTGTGTTGATGTGTGATCTTGTTATCTAGACTAGGCAATAGATCGCCATTGCAAAATAATTTCGACAGCATTAAAATATAGACTTGCGGTAATAATTTACGGAGGAAAAGTTGATTCTCTTTTCAATACTCTTCGATAAAAGTTATGATATCTACTTATATCCATAGTTTGTATGAATGAAAATAAAATTATATATAAGGTAGGTAGGTATTACTAGAGGTACCCGTGACACACCCGTGTACTCGAGCTACTCTGATTTGGTTAAAAAAAAAGTTTAAGGTTATTTTTTTAATTAAAAAAATATAAACAAAATCATTCAGACTTTGTGTTATCTTGTGTATTTGAAATATGTATATAATTTTGAGAATATGTAGAGAAATGTAACCGCCACACATCAGTGTAATGTGGCGTGAAGTTATGTCCACCGCACAGGCGAGTAATTACCAGTTTGCCCCACCCTCCCCCCGAGACGCACGACCACTGAGATTTTATACGCGCACTTGCATCTTTAAAATGTATTTCTGTAGCAATAAACAACACGGCCGCGTTCTACGAAATGATGATACACAAACACGGGTTATTTTTTCGCGCTTAGCACAAATGTTACAGAAATTGAACTTTTGTAAAATAGATTTAGCACATTCATATTGGATGATTCGATATATTTGCGTGTAAATGTATGAGTACATATTTTCAACAGGTATGAACACGCCTAGTCTTTTTACCTCTTGAATCTTTATACTTTAGCCTCAATTTACTAAGGACATGACCAAATTACAAACAAAGCATACCTAGAGTTTTTTGGTGTAAAAATTTCTCGTATTATTGGTTACCATTACTTTATGTATTGCTCTAAAAGTTTTAATTGTATAATTATTATAAACAAAATCGACATTAAATATGGGTTATATATTCAGGCACAATAATCGCTAATAAAATGTAATGCAATTAATCAAATAAAATTTCAAGCTACGACTAAATTTCAACTAAGAAAGTTCACGCACAGACAGATGCTATGAACATTATTATTTTCTTAGTGACTGTACTCACTAACTCCAGCGTGAATCTGACATCGCTCCATAGACATACCATACAAAATGATCAACTCAACATCACACACAATACTTTCGATTAAATATTTATTGCATCAAAACCACTCACTTGCCATTTTCCCTAATGCACTGATCCAACTTCGGATTCTATCGTGTCATGTAAAATTACATAGTTTTTATATGATTGAACACGTTTTAAACTAGCGACCGGGTTCGCACTTGTGGCTGAGCATATATTTTTTCGAACACAAAAATTAAAGTCATAGTCCAAGATAAAGTGAAACTTTCCAGGTCGATGTTACGTCAACGATTACTGGTCACATTGCACAAGGGTTACACGTTATTCCGAATTAGTCATGTAGGAAATAATCGAGGACTTTCTCTTTGCGACAAAAACCTATACAAGAAGTTGAAAATATGATTAAAAATAAGCCAAGCCCTGTGAAATTGACCTAGTTATAATTGGTACTTAAAAGTTAATAATAATTTTAAATCAAACATCCCTTCTAAGATATCAAAAAAATTAAACCATTAAATCAAAGTTTAAACATAATATTAACCATTAACCCAAAATCACTATAAACTCAGCATAGATTGTTTGGATCTCTTGCATTCGAAATTATGCATAATGTGGTGGCGGCTCCATATACAGAGATTACGCATTTCCACTAGGCTCGATCATGGCGCACCTACTCTTGCTTCTTCTACATCCAAATAATCGCCGGTTATGAGTATACCTTATATCGCCTTTCTTTATGTCACTAATATGATCGATATAATAAGTAGCAGTTGCTTCCGAAAAAAAAATCAATAATGCCATGATAGTACATATTTTAAAGACAAGTAATAGTTAATTTAAAAAAAAAACTTAATAAATTATCGTAAACCTTCCTCGTTAATTTCCGTCTATTATTGAAGACTGTATAAAAATCGATAAACAGAAGGGACTTTTATATAAGGTTGTCAAATATCTCCCTTCCGCTTTTTTGCTCTTTATTCAATGCTTTATAAAAAGTGTTACAGTGAT
>DWLR01002340.1:0-15699 GCA_018246295.1 Papilio alexanor hazarajatica | reverse complement strand
TTGTCTTGGGTGGGAATCGAACCCACGACCTGCGGCGCGAAAGACAAGTGTCTTGCCACTGCGCCAACCGGTCAGTCGATGTCTATCTTGCACTTGGGAAAATAGTAACAAGTTATGATATGTTTACGAGTGAACAAAGTTACGTAGGTTGTGACACGCGTGTTTATGACACACGACTTGCCGGGATACATGATACTTGGCGAACGGGACATCGCAACATCATTCACTCAAGATATAAGTAAGGTATACGTGTAGGAATCCAGGCTTGTGTCAGGGTTCATATTACGAATGCGAATTGTTCGCTTTTATTTGTTGAGTAAGAAATGATAACAAAACACGAATATTAATGCTCAGTATTATAAGCCATTTAGTTAGGTTTTATACTATATTTAATGTCGTAATATTATGGACGGAACTGAATGATGAACTATATGGATTGACATGGTGGAAAAATCCGGTATGTAATTGAACACAGGCGAGATCAATGCATCTTATACTGTTCTAATTGTTGTGGAAATTTATGCGTAACTTAATTATTATAGCGTTAGTTAAACCGCTTGTTTGCTTGCACCTTCCAGCATGAAAAATACTTTCGGAAATTTGATTACATTCTACGGTTTACTTAAATTTATCTGGTAAAGCCAAATAATCCGGTGAGATGGACGTGATGGCTTCATTTTTTTTTTTGTCCTAAAACTATACTATTATTCGAGTAATAAGATATTTTTCTAAAGATCAAACTGTCCATTTTTCAAAGTAAACTTAAATCAGATAGATGTCTATAAATTAAATGCTAAACCAAAGCACTACAGTAAATTATCCTCGTTGAATAAGCGGAGTTACGCAAAAAGAGGACGAATGACTTCTTTAAACTTGGATCAGTTTAATGCGAGGACAATACATCGCGCTGTCAACGCGACCGCAACGGAATGCTGCGACGAATACGAACGTTTTATCTCGTCCGATTAATTCAAATATTTAGCGGAATAAATGCAGCGTTGAGGACTTACTATGAAGTATGAACACGGTCAGAGATCATGAGCCACTTTAAAGCAATTTTAATAGGACAAAATTCAGTGTAAATTAATTAATGCTGCAGAGATCCGCTCATTAGGAAGTTGGTGCCAGTAAGTTGAAATACTAAATAAAGAAATATGAAATAAAGACTAGATTACCTAATTTAGAGGATGTTATTTGAGGATGTTTTTAGGTGGTATACAGATAAATTGAAAGCAATAGTATTTAAGCAAGTAGTAGACAAGAACTATTGTTCTTGTCAATCGGGCTATCTACTAATATCTTGATCTGGGTTTGTCATAACGTCAACCTAGAAAACTTTTTAATAGATGTAAAACTGTGAGTAACACAAAAACCACTTTACACCTATTTAGACGTTTTCTGGTTTTTCCGATCTTACATACAAATGCTCAACACTCGTTCAACTATTCGATTTCCTAGTTTGCAATTATAATCTTTTAACGTTTGACTTCAACAAGAATAGAATAAATATGCTTTAATGAAATTGCCGTTTTATAACATCTAATACAAGTTCTTCTAGGTAATCTTTCACATTCTGGTAATTAGTAATGTGAATGAGTAGTGTAAAGTTTGATACCCCTGGAATGTATCGAGCGACTCGTAACGCTGTCGCGGCCGTCGGGGTGACACCAAACGGGCACGGCGGACGGCGTATGCGACCAATTGCGTCAGTGTCACGGTGTCAGTGCGGGGCCATTGTGAGCCCCGTGGCCGATATATGAGTGTCTCGCTGCTGCCTTGCTACTGATTTATCGACATCCCGGGACGTCGCTACGCGGGACGTGCTGTCGCCGCCCGAATAAAGCGCATTCTCACGCTACCGAACGCACGCGAACTCTCCCCGTCCCTCGCCCGTATTTAAATGGAAGGATCGTTTCTCATTCCGTTCCCCCAGATATTTTACGTCGGGTAATACGATACGACACTGTCCGGCTCTTTCTGTCGTTTTCGCGTTCGTTCTTTTATTTCGCCTCGGGACTACTATTGTTCACTTGTCAATTTCTTTAGCTAATGCGAGTAAACGTCTCATTATGCAGTACGGTGCGGAGCGTCCGCGACGCGCATGCGTGTTGTGACAGCAGCCACCCACCGGAAGAGGCCGAGCGTCATTCAGTCGCGCACAAAACGCGAATACTTTATTCAACGTACGGCCGATGGCTATTTTGAATGGATCATGCCCATTAAATGAGAATAATTAACCACAACATTGTGCGTTCGGCCCGGCCATCACAATGTGTCTCCGTTACAAGTCATATGGTACGATTTTGTGTCGGATTTCTGGTTTAATTTAGGTATGTCTTACCATTTTCTTTAAGTCAAAAATTTAACTTTTTAAAGGGCTCGAAGACTTGTAGCGCGGGAATTTGCAATAAGATCGTAGGATTTTGATTCAAATACGAAACGGTACGTAACATTAACTTTTTCTTCTTCTTCTTAGAGAGGAAGAAACTTAGTGTTAGCTTAAATGAATTAACATGCTGTAGTTTTGAGCTACTAGAATGTAACCGTTGCCTATGTATTGATCATGCCAAAAATCTTTTATTAATGGAATTAAATACTGTCATAGTTATTTATTAACGACACCAAAAAATTCAAGAGTGTCTTACATTTGGTCAGAACTGACCTCTTATAATCAATTAGTAGCAACTAAAACAAAGTATATCACATATCACCATTACCATCAACGCTTAATTAGTATGGAAAAAACAAATGCTCAATTATTCCAAAAGGACAGGTAATTGCCCTTTGCTTTAGCACTGCAATTAGGCAGTTCAATACTACCGCGTAAGCGCATTCCACAAGTCGATGGACATGGAAGAAATTAAACGTCCCTCTCAAATGACTCACCTTAATTTCTTTTATTACCCAACGAAAAACTGAATCCAGTCGCAGAGGATACGGTTCAATAATTATTTCTCTTTTAACTGTATAAAAGTGGTTATCGTATAAAAAGTGAGTAAGATTTAAAGCCTTTACGTACACATCAACACTGCGACCTTGCTTACACGTATTTCTGGAATGTCTTGGCGTCTTTAAACGCAGGTTTAGTTTCCACACATGTCTGCGGGGTTTAACCTTACTTACCTTTACACGGATTGTTAGTTCTCCTTATGGAATTTTCTGTACTATGTTACATAATAAAAAAACAAAACTTATACATATACGTAGTACATATAATAATTGTAATTTGAAGTGCGAAATTTCTAAAATAATTTATTCACCATTCACGTATATACCGATTTTGTCGTATATCAATGTAGCATTTCGTTTAATTTACCATTGGCGAAAGGTGAGTGACGGTGATAAGTGCGGGAGGACGGAAAGTCGCGCGCGCCTGTCACGCGGTGACAGACAGACGGCCGGTTGTCCTCAAGAAATAAAATAAAACAAAAAAAAACTAACAGACCACGGTAGCGAGCGAGAACAAATTATGGATGTGAGCATATGTCGGAGCAAGACGGTCGAATTAAAAGTCGCACATCGACGATCTCTTGGATTTTCTACCGAGATGGTCGCGAGATATCGCCTCCGCCAACAATTTCGTGCTTGAGACGTCGATTACTCCTCGCCAGGCTTCGTGATGTTTGACTTTCAAATAACTCAGGTCGGCCATTGTTTATTCCGGTAAGCCAACGGGCTGACATCTGCTATATCGAGCACTTATAAATATGTAGGCCGGCTTTATTTGGCGATCTGCAAATTATTTGTCATCCCTCGAAAACATAAATAAAATGACGAAACATAAAAAGCTTTCCTTTGTTTAACGTAATCTAATATTAATCTAAACTTTAAAAGAACTATGTGCCATATCGAGGAGTCGACCGCTATAAGATCATCCCTTTAAGTCAAAAGAACTATCAAAAGAAATTATTTGTAGATAAGCTAAGTTCTTGTAAGTCAAGCTTGACATTTCATGTCGTTTGGAGCTTGAGTTTTTGAGTGAAATCCTAAATTGTTAACTACTTCAACACCACCGTCGCTTTAAAGCTTTGTTTTCGCCCACCATAACATCATTTTGTTGTAACAAAATAACTTACTCTCAAAAAATTTAGTATTTTTTTGTATGTCTTCACACAAAAAATTTGATATCGAATTAAATTCCAAACTGTTGAAAATAAACATACTTCTTCCTTTGAAGGCCTGTTCTTTAAGATTTTAATAGTCTAGGTTTACTTCTTAATCCTGCATCTAATTTATCACAAAACGTTTATTAGCTTAATATCACATCAAACTCCATCGATTTAGCAAAGCCCAACATTATTTCATAAAACCTAAAATTAAAGCTCGTCCGTATCGAATTTCCAGGTCAGCTTCGAGTAATTTACATATTAAAATACTTATTAAGATGTAGGTACCGAAAACTTAAGTATTATAAGTGACTGAACCCAAACCAATAATCGATACGGCAGAGTTACGAGCATTATCCGCACGGGAGAGGCGAGGCTGGATGGACAGCGGCCATAAGAGTGAGAAGATTAGATACAAACGAATGCTCCCCGGAAATTACACTATAATTAAGAACATTTACGTGTTTGGGGCGCCAAATTTATCGCCGAGTTTTTTGTCGATATGAAGCCATTCTTGAGTATTTATGTGAGGATCTCGGAGCATGTGTGAGGTCCCAATGCTGCAGTAGTCGGGTTATCGTGTGGTAATCTTTATGGGCCCCCGTGGACCCCTCGCTGCGACCTGTCGACACTTAATGGCTTGCCGAGATTAGTATAAGGCCTTAGACCCCAATATTTTGGGAGCCCGTGTTTGTGGCTTTGTTTATAGCTTAATTAGGCTGTTTTGTATAAGTGGAAATTGGTACCGGCGTCGAGTCTAGCCCGATAAGGTGTCGAGCTATTTACGGCTCGATATCTTAGCGCTGACTTTGATTGCGGGGTTTTATGTAGTCGTTTTGTTCAAATCGATTTTAATGCTTCGCGTTTTAATTGATAACAGAGACATCGATATATTTTAGAGAATTCACTTTTGATTTTTAATTTTTAAGTTTAATGTTATAGTTTCAAGTAATGACAATTTCTTATGTATATTTAATAAATTAATATTTAAATAAAATCGATGGCTCAAAAGTATATAAATGTACGTTTGTACTTGCTTCTTGCTTCTTTTTCAACTTCTTGGATACGATTATTTACGCGGGAGCTATCGAAATATTAATATACTGGTATATTTATTTCAATGTCCATAATCTTAAGTAACGTGTCTTTATTTTTCTTATTAATGTGAAGTATTTGTATTTCAGATTTAAACATGTGTATACAATTTTTATATTACCATGCGTTAAGATATTTCAATACGATTTAAATATCTATAAAATTAAGCAGAAATTTTGTGCACCTGAATTTGAATTTCATTGAATAAGAAAATGACAACGGTGGCAAAATATATCGTGACGCTTAAATCAAAATGAAACTATATTTTTTCGTATTATAGATTAAAATGCGAAATAATGAATGTTTATAATTTTTTTTTTAATTTCATGCGATGTTTTCCCGTATATCTTCAATCTTTACCTATGTCATATGCCATGTCTCGCACAAATATGTAATGCTTTAGAGTTTCTTTACGAAGTAAAATTTACGTGTATTATAGAGGTACATATAATATGCGATGCTATTAGCACTGCAGTATTATTTACAAAAGCATTATACGCCGTCAGTATCTGGTGTTATTCTCTTTTGTATTTAAGAAAGTCATTATTACAAGTACTCAGTTTCTTCAATTCGTCGCTTTCTTATTGGTAATTAGAGCTCATTAAATGAAATATTACCAAAAGCCAGAAATCAGTGGACAGTAAGTACCTCTGTGATAAGGCTCTTTAAATAAGAATGAAAACCTTTTTTCATTGATAAAGATTTGACACCGAAAAACAACAAAGTTAAGAATGCACCGACTTACTAATGAAGGGGACCAATTAACGATGATTATTTTTTCTCATGACTTCAATGATACAGGATGTTGTTAGATTATTAATACAAAACTAAATTTTATTTTTAAGATGAAAAATCTAGAATTATTTGCACTATGCTGTTTTTTAAAACCTGTATATGACAATATCAAAACTTTTGATATTTATTTGTAGTGGTATTTAATTTTTGCAAGAGCTTGGCCCTTACAGTCCTTGGCTTACAGTCTTGCTTTATGTATTTGTAAAATATAAGAAACGTGTCATCCAAGATCTCATAATTAAGTTGGCCAAAGCGTTCATATGAAGCTTAGAAGAGATCCTATAAAATATAAGAATGACCTAACATTTTTTATGCAAGAAAGTAGCAAACGAGCACTTAGGTGACAGATACCCATAGACATTTGCAACAAGCATTTGCGCCTTGGAGATATCCATCCCCTTCCACGTCAAATCCTCCTTGCCTTCCCACCTTTTCGAAAAGCATGGGGAGGAGAAGAGGACTAGAATAAGGCCACCGGCACTTCACTCCTCAGATGAAATGAAAAATTCACTTCTACTTCACGCCTGTCTTCTGTGAGGTTGTATTTCACCGGTCGAGCGGGCCATTCGTGCAACAGATGTTGTCGTTGCAGACTCTACCACTGTTAAAATAGTTTTAACTAAACTATTGTAATTTTAATACGATAGTCTCAATCACACATATTTCTTATCTGGTTTGGAATTAAATAAGATCGTGGTTTAAGGATGGTCCCCGTGGTTTAAGGATGGATAAGTCGCATGAAGGATTAAGTTTTAAGTATACGTATTAATTCAAATTAAAATAAATCCTTTGTCTCTCATTATTTCTATACTGTATAAACAATTATTTTGTTTGACATTCCATTTTCAAACGCTTGATTAAATATAAGTAATAAGCAAATAATATGAATAACGATGTAAAAATCATTGCACATGAACAAATATAACTTTATTAGCTTTTAAAGCTGTATATATCATAAATGACAATAATTTAACGACAGTCTTTTCTAATTCCTATTAAAAACTAAACAAAAATATGGTAAACGCGCAAAGATACATTCTGTATAAGATTTTTTTCCTGTCAACGCATGATAAAAGTCAGGGACTAATTCGGTTTTGTATAGCGTCGTACCTGCGCCACCCATAGCTCTCGAATTATAAGCTTTTAACCTAATTTCTTGCTCAACCTACAATTTTTACTTTTACATACCACTACACTTATCACGACTAATGAATAATATTTTCTTTTAACTCTAGTTACAAGTTGAATGAATTCTATTATATGCGTTGTGCCTATTTGTGGTCTTATCTAATTAATTTGATAATTATTTGTACACTAACTTTCACAAACCGATCTGTGCTTTCTAAAGGTAGCTTAAATATTTTTTTTAATTTCTTTTTTATCAATTAAGGCTTCATAGTTTCTTAGCTATTGAAGTTTACTAATATATTATTATCATACTGTGTGTACTTTTGTCCTGTTCTTCAGTACGTAATTATGTACTGTAAGTTCTGGGTCTTGGGAAGCAAACAATTTCAATATTGTTTTGCAAAATGTTAAAATGTATGAAATGACGAAAGGGTGTCGAGACAAATTTATTTTACAAAAATAGATGATAGTGATGCAAAGAAACGTATGTATTTAACGAACTTAAATCGAACACATTGTTGGACAGCAATGGTAAGAGTATGTACCCTTATGTACAATGCATATTTTCCTTCGAACACCGAAAAATACATTTACCATTATCACATCTATTAACATTTGTGTGCCAAGTCCGTTGTGTATTAATAAACAAAACATCTAAAGCAAGAGATATCTCGAGATAACATATTAGTTATTGAGCCATAACATATTGAATTAATGAACGCTTAAATTGGCCAAATTGGTAGCGATAACCCAAAATTACAGTCGTAAAATAAGTGCTGAGACACTGTCGTATAAAATATGTGACAAATATAATATACATATTATTTTCGTCGAATATATTACGACAAAATATGTTATCGAAAAAAAGATTTTAAAAGTTTATAAATATTTTGTACTTGCAAGCGAAATTTTGACAAATACCACTTAATTCACACTAATGAATCTGAAATGCATCTTGGCAACGAATTGCGGTCGTTCCTAAGTCGTTAAGTGCTGCGCCATCTGATAACAACTCGACAAAATATCGATGGATCGAGTAATCCAAATTTATTAATTAATTTAATGTGTTAGGTACTTTATCGTTAATTTCAATGAGAACTTATACAAATAAATTAAAGTGAAATTCTTTTAAAGTAAAATCTTCGATTCAATGACATTCAAAATTTCAATGACATTTTCAATATTCAAATTTTGCAATATTCTAAAAAAACCATGCAATGTAAAATCAGTTAACAATAAACTTTTGAGAGAAAAAAATTGTGTAAGCATATAAAGAAAACCGTAACGGGTACAAAGACTGCAAAGCTTCTTTGCATTGGTTTGACTATGTGTGGTTTTTGAAAATTGAACAGCAAATGGACTTTTACTGTATAAGACGAAGTTTTTATACATGATTCCAATAACTTTTCAATCACTATCTAGCGTCAATTTTAGGTAGAAAAATATTAAGTATGAAAATAAATATAGTGACACTTATTGGAATGACGGACTCCCTGCAAAATAAACTAACTTTATTTTAAATATTTTTTATAATTTTAAAAGTATAATTATCGATAAATTGTTGCAAAGGTCCTCTCTATAAACGGCACATTTAGATAAACGAGCGGTCGCATAAAAATCAACTCTTTGGGGCTAATCGAATTAGGCTTCGATATCCATCTGTACGATTTAACACGTTTTGAATTCTTTTGTGCATGGACTAATAAAGTTAGCAGGTAGCGAACCCCTGCCCACATTTTACAATATCTTAAATGTTGATGAACTCATCGGGGCGATTTCGATAAATCTATTGATTGTTGAACTTTTGTGTTGAGTGCTCGTAAATAGAATTCTCGATTTAATAAATAATTCGAAAGAATAAACTTGCGTGACTCAACGATTTTATATGTGTTGTAATATCGTATAATTTGTTATGAGTATACAGTGAAAATTAAGGTTAACTCAGCGGGTGGTATGGTCGAGCAAAGGCAATTCTAAAGTTTGCCTCCTACCTTCTAAAATGTGTTGACGATTTTTTGATATTATTAAATTAAATGTTTTTTTAGGACCAATTAACTTTGGCTTGATTTATGGGGGATCAACAATGTTATTGAAATGTTAATGTATCGCTTAAATTTATTTATAAAATATTCTGTACGTTTATCGTTGTTTTTGACAACAGCAAATAAAAATAAATTTAAGCTATATATAATACACACAAATCAAAAGATAAGGTTAGTATTGCTTAGTAGTTGACGAGCAGGAGCAAAAATATAATGAGACAACACCGATTCCCATAATAACAAAATCAGATGAGCATGCGTAAACACCGGAAAAATCAAAAGTAACTAACCCCTCAGTAAAATTTTCCTCATACTGCGTCTCTGCGTTGTGCAGTTCCACCTTCGATTCCTGAACTGGTAGGCGCACTCCGTCGCCCCGAGTGTCACGCCCTTCGTGATTTCCTTCAACAAACCCGTTTCGTTTTTGCAAATTTGCGCCAAACGTCCTTTCGTCCGGCGATTTTTCTTGCAAACCATTCGTGGGTCAAGAATCACTGCGCTGCCGGACGCCCTGGAAGCAAGGAAATTAAATTAAACAAAATTCTCACACTCTATGTTACTTTTGAAATTTGACGAAATATTCGTAATAGCTAGACTTCAAAACAAGGCTAAAAGTACAAATAAACCTATACAATTGGCAAAACTTAATAAAGAAACACAATCAAAGTTGAAAAAATATGACGAAGAACAATAGTACAAAGTCTACATAGCTCTTATAGTCAGCAGGTTAAAATGGCGATGAGCCGGTCATCTTCCAAATGGACTGATTATCTTATTGCGTCTTTACTGGGTTGCGGAAAGCAAAGTATAAAACGGAATTAGGAATGTCCTAAGCCCATCAACGACTTATATAAACTGATGATTATTTGCAAACAAATTGATTTTTTTCTCTTCTCTAAAGTTGCAGAATCGACATTTTAAGACGATGCTGCAACTTTAGACTACATACAGTTAACAAACGAAAAACGACTCAGAGTTTTTGTTTAACAAATTACAAATTTAAGTACATATAATTATGTATCATTAAGCGACAAGCAAATCAATTACTTGATACTATAAGTAGTAAGCGCAGCTTACAACAATGCGATACAAGTTGGCAATGATAAAAATCAACTGCCGCTAACGATATTTCCGAACAGATGCGACGAGGACCTATATGAAAAAACATTTAATCTTTGCTATGAGAATGTCAAGGGGCCTTCAACTTGTTTGGTATTGTTGATTTATAGGCAGCGGTGATCCGCTTTCTCGCTTGTTGTTTTTGCTATAATTAGTCGAGTACCTTCAATAATTAGATCAATCGTCATCTTCAATTAAATACCGTAAAAACGTAACTGGATCAGCTATTGACTTGTCTTTTTAGGTTGATAGGTCCTGGTTTATACTTGGGATATATTTTATACAAATCTTTGAATATAATCTTTAAGATTAAGTAGGCAAATGAATTAAAATTATATATTACATTCCGATTTTGTAGTCCATTCCTCGGTTTCAGACTAAAATCGTCTAATTACAGAAACGGTCATTAAATTCGTCTCACTTACTACAACTAGTGTTGTACTCGAAACCGGTAAATATCGATTTACGATCGGCCACGGCGGGCGGCGAGTGACGAGTGCCAGGTCGTGTTGAGTGAACGATTGTTTACTCGATAAGAGTTCATTGTCAGAGAATCGAGTGCGAAGATAGTTTCGAATAAATTTAGACGATGCCTGAATACTTTACCAGGAACTGGGTCTCGTTAGGTACTGAGATTACGTTACACTTCTTAGGAAACTATTAGATAATTGACATTTTTAATACATCGTTAAAGTGTAGATTTAGAACGATGGAATATGGAACGTTCTTTATGCCGCGAATATCTGGTCTCATGCTTCTCGGAATAAAACAAATCGTAAGCTACTAGACTGCATAGCAAGAAATTTTGCCATCAGAATCTGCAAGGGACATCGCACGATTTCCACTGTTGCCTCAGCAATTCTGGCTGGTATCCTCCCGCTTGATCTCAGAGCAGAAGAACGTGCCACCTTGTATGAGATCAAAAGAGGTAGAGAGCTCCCGGAACTGCCTTTGCGTGAAGCGGAGAATGATATCTATCCGTTCCGGCTTCCGCATCCTGCTCTGCGACGACACAGAACATTTAATATTATATCTACAGCAGAAGACCTAGCTAAATTAAGTGAAACGAGGTGGCAAGTTTTTACTGATGGTAGCAAACTGGAAGGGAAAGTCGGAGCGGCGGTTTCATTCTGGAGGAAAGGAATTTAAAAACATTATAAAAAACTAAGGTTATCCAACTTTTGTAGTGTCTTTCAAGCAGAGCTTATAGCTATTAAACAGGCACTACAAACAATATCCCGTAAACAAAAAAGCTATGAAGAAGTAACCCTATTGAGCGATTCTCGATCCGCGCTACAAATCATACGTGACCCTGATTCCTTGCATCCCCTAGTCGCAGACATACGCGAACCATTAACCGCAGCAGAACGAAAATGTATAAAAATTGAATTCGCCTGGGTAAAAGCTCATTACGGCCTCTGCGGTAATGAGCGAGCTGATGAACTAGCAAAAAGCGCCGCATTAACCTCCAAGAAGTCATTGGCGTACTATAAATTCCCCATCTCATACGCAAAACGCTCGAGTGGAAGCCACCACGTGTTAATAGCAGAAACGCTACGAGGAATACAACCCAAATAGCTCCATTAAAATCTTTTTCAACAGCGTACAAGTGGCTCATCGATTTTCAAAAATGACGAACACAATAACATACGCACTCAGCTTTTTACCGGCCATAGTGGCATAAGATCATATCTATACAAATATAAGCTGGCAACTGATGCATCTTGTGTATGTGATACAATTACTGATGAAACTATTGAACACATCATAAACAACATAGCCACAATCATGGAAAACGATAATTTAAGGGTCATATTTCTAGACTATGGAATAACTATAATACGCCTGGCCGCTAAAGCCAACGGCTCCACAGTTGAAGCATGTCTAAAAGAAATCGGGAATCGCAAAAATAATTGATACAGTATAAATATATATGTCTGTATGTATGTGTATATGTGTATGTGTGTGTGTATATATATATATATACTAATAAATTAATAAAATTATACTAATAATAAATATATAATGAGTTATACTTGATCAAACGTCAGCACTGGTTCTTTTTACGTAAAATTCGATATTTTCTTTATTTACTCGTATATTACTTTATATGTCTTACATTAATATTTCCCTGATCAAACCAGATTCAGTAACCAAAATCATATTCTAAATTCTTATTCTAAAATGAGGATGGAGATAAGTTGCTGTGAAATTTAGGATTACGGTTCAAATACCGATTCACTATGACTACTTTTCAATTCTTGATAAATTAACGCGAATGTTTACGTGTACAGATAAACTTGATAATGGCATAATTATCCTTTATTATCAAGGGCGATTAATCTTTAGAATTCATACAAAAATTTCACCACTTATGCAACACAGCTGTTATTCTCTTGTCAGACTGTGATCTTAAAAACTTGATATTAAAAAAAAAACACCATTCGTACATTATGCAACTCACGGAGAGAGTCGGGGTTTACTTGATTTATGAGTATAAAGTAATTAAGGATTTTAATGTACGTTAGTGATATCGTCACATGTTTTATTTACACAATACAAAAAGGTGGCAAACGAGAAAACCGCTAACCTTAGTAACTGCTACCCATAGCTTCGCAAAATGCTTGTTACAGATACAGATGCGTTGCCTACCTATAATAGGGGATAGACAGCAAAATTGACATTTTCTCCCATCCATCCTCTTCCTTGTCAGATCATTCTCCTCCCATCCGTTCCTTATTAGAAAAGGTTGGGAAGGGGAAGAGGACGTAAATTAGGCCTCCTAATATCTTACGTATTTAAAAGTAACATGAAAAGAAGTTATTTACATAATGTTAAAGCCGGGGATTTCCGGGTCCGATCACGTAAAATTTTTTAAAAGAGAATTTCTCCCACTTTTCATCGCTCACTCAACTGTTTTTAAAACTTCAAAGTAACTATATTACATTATTTGTCACACACTTATTGTGGCCTATGACAAATATTTTTTTTTTTGCATTTGCAGTATCGTCTTAGTATCTTCGTCAGTATGGGCCTTATTATACTAGGAACATTTATGTGCGATCGGTTACATCCTCTCGGTCATTTCTGTCGTTGATGTGATACTCAAAACATAGTGTTCGATAGCGGTGTAACTATCTATTTTTGGAGAAGCTGATAATGTTAGTTAAAATTTCTTATGATAATTCGACTGGTTGTTCATACATGAATGTAGAAAAATGTGTAATTATACAACGTCATATCAGTCTAGACAAGTGACTCATCACAATGTATTAGGTACATTCAGGGAGAACTAACAAAAATACACAAAGTAAAAAAAGATTAAATATTTGATACACGATTTTACTGATTGGTGATAATAGATTATCTTTGTATTACCATTAGATGACTCCGATGTTTATGTTCCCAATAAATTCATAAATTTTGCATAAATTAATGTAAATTTACTGACCCATAATTTAGAGCTACTTTATGCAGCTGAAGTCATTCGACTGATGGTGGAACACTATTAGTTCGGCTGTCATAAATTGCGGCAACGAAATTTACAGAAAAAAACTTCTTCTACAAGTATTGAATACATGAAAACGACTAGTGATTGGCCTTCGCGATTTTACTACAACAGTAAAAAGCCGAGTACAACAGTAAAAGTCAAGATGCTTTTAAATTACGACCACAACACGTCTGCGTTGCGCGAAACGAATGTATGAAATGATTTTATTAACCCTCGTACACTGCCAATGTTTACTGCAAGGAAATATCAGCGTTTGTTTCGTAATTCATCTCCGGAAATCGGTGTTCATTTGACTCATCGTTTTTTTTTTATTATTAAAAACTAGCGATCCGCCCTGGCTTCGCAGGGAGCACAGCGGTAGTAGGAGTAAGTACTCCACAATTTTTTCTGACGTTATATGGTACAAGCCTCTTACATCGCTTTCAACTATCATCGTCATAATCCAGACAAAAAATAATGATTTTACTCATAGATGTAGTCTATTGATAATAATCAGCTGAGTAATCTTTGAGTTTTTCGCGGTTCGCGTTAAAACATTTTTTGATGATGCTTTTCGTTGTTCATGTTTCATTCACTTTATTCTATAAAGCGCACGAATCCTTTTTACTTAACCGGACTCAATATTTCATCATCTACAAAACAAATTAATAATAATAATAATATTCTGGGACATTATTCACACACGGCTACCTGTTCCCAAACTAAGCAGAGCTTGTGCTATGGAAACCAGATAACTGATATACTACATATATTAGTACTTTTCTTTCGTAAATACATACATATATAGATAATCACACCCAGATACAAGACAAACAGACATGTTCATGCACACAAATGTTTGTTTTGGGTGGGAATCGAACCCACGACCGGCGGCGTGAGAGGCAAGTATCTTGCCACTGCGCCAACCGGTCAGTCCAAATTAAACCTCGACACAAATCACTACTCTCATTCAGTTGCGTCTGTGGATCCAGGATAGTGTAAGTTTTTATTTGCTTCAGGATTCACAGAATTTTTGTCAAATTTTACCAGCACCTTGTAATAATTACCTGCAATAACGATTTGGTGTATTTGCCTCTGGTCGAATCGTAGCCCGTACAGTTACCCGACCTTGGGAACTTTAATTGTGAGTATTAATTACAAGTCGAGTTATTGGGTACGGCGACGTCAAATTTGGAGAGAATACCAAAAAAACGTTTTGTACGTTGAAGTTGCGATGTTGACCAATAAAACAACAATGTGGTTCACTCCGTTTTACCTTGACTCGAGTATGATTAAGCTTAAAATGATCGAGATCGAGGTGTCCTTCATTGTGCGGGACCATCCGACTATCAATCTTCTGTTTATTTCTGTTTATTTAAGCTGAACTACTGTCTGATTTCCAACTAGTCAAATTATTACAGTAAGCTGTAGACGACAGATACGGTGTTCTGTAGGTTTTTGTATTTAAATATTTAAATAAGTTGATATTATTTATGATATGGTGTTAATTGAAAAATTCGGTCTTTTATAGCAAAGAAAAATAAACTCAAGTAGATAAACTCTATGATGTATGTATAGGTATGAAAAATAACAGGAAATAACCGGATAGTATCGTTTCTAAATATCAACATATGTATGTGGTTTAAGCAATTATAATATTAACAATATTCAAATTTATTTGGATTGAATCTAACATCGTCATCCTGCTAGATACTATTCAGCATTACTTGGCACGATTGCACTACTGCTTTTGTTAAAACCTTAAAATAATGGGTTTATGATTGATGTATCAGTGAGAGAAAGAAAGTCGTTTTTTACAACTCTTTCGATTTTGACACGTCGTCTTAATATGATCTACGATCTTTATGTCACATATCTGATAGATCTACGTAAACCAAATATAATATATTATATATATATATAT
>DWLR01002339.1:0-15700 GCA_018246295.1 Papilio alexanor hazarajatica | reverse complement strand
CTGGTGTCGGAGTACCAGCAGTACCAGGAGGCCACCGCCGATGAGGACGCGGAGTTCGACGAGGAGCAGGAGCAGGAAGTAGACGAGCACTAAACACTAAAAGAAAACGTAGAAAGTTTTGTCAATTTAAAAAAAAGAAGTTACACCAACTGAGTAACAAATTGATTCCTACGTTAAATTCAGAAGCTGCTTTCTAACTTTTAACAGATGCACAATTTAACATTATCAGGTGTATTATGATATTTAAAAATAAAAATAAATTGACGGCATTTGTATTCGATCAAAACATTCATCGTGATTCCAGCAAGTCTCATTGAGAGCTAGATCTGAATGGTTTAAAGGCTGATCTAAAGTAGACATTCTTTGTATTTATAATGTTTGGGGACAAAACAACTTGCCAAACGTAAAAATGTCCGCTTCAATAACAGAAGTTATTATTACAGTTACAATTGTTTGGAACAATAATTTAATGTATACAATGTGCCAGTCGAGAATGTAACCGGCATTATTATATTTATTGGTCATTTCCACAGACGAGGAATCCGTTTACAATGAATTCTCGCAATGTCAACTAGCAGTGTTCGCTTTCCGCGGCTAAATTTCCAAAAAAGCAAATCAACGCCGCATACTTATGAATGAAAATATGACTAATGATGCCGGCCACAAGCTCATACTGCATAATGCAATAAAGATTTTTATTTATTAAAAACAAACTGGTCTTTATTTTTGTCCCAAATCTCCAATACCCTTTCGACAAAACAAATTGTTTCATTTTCTTATGATCAAATATTGTCATTGCAATATGAAGTAATTAACAAAATTACAATACTTTTGGCATATAAGATTTTTTCTAAGGACCCTCCGTGGGAAGCAATTCAAGTGGAGTCAGGATCAAATGATGAACTTTTTAAATTATAAATTACAAAATAATTTTGACTTTGATGGTCCCATCATACAACCCGCAGGTTAATATTGGTTAATATATACGCTCTTGATGAGAAATTATTGTCACAATATAACTGACAGCTTAAATCATATACTGACAATCTGTGGTTCAAACATTTTATTATAATTTAATATAATTATAATTTTGTACTTGAGAGCATTAAAATGACATTCCCATGCAAAAAATTATAACAAAGACTAAAATTAAAATAGGAAATAGTCCTAGATTAAGGTAAATAGGTAACAGTTTTATTAAAACCACCTTGAACATCTACAAAATAAAACAAATTTTTAACACATCCTTATAAGATAAGATACATAAAGGTAATTGTATAATACGTGTGAAATACATATTCAACAGTGTTTATCGCCTAACTCAACTATTTTAAGCGATGTCATTAGTAAAACTACCAATAAGTATTTATTTATAAATATTACAAAATACAAATACATGTATTTATCTAACATTTAATTACATATTTTATCGGTGATACGAGCATATGCTGACCGTAAGCACCTTATATCTACCTTGGTTCTATATTTAGAAATGCACTTACAACTAACGACCGGTCGTCAATGGCCTCCGTCCACGCACAATAACTCCTTTGTAAGTAGTAAATTGCCAATGGAAAAGAGGCCGGCAAGGTTCACCACAAATTGGTTTCTAGATAACGGAGTGATGTCAGGCCTTAAATTCTCGTAAACAAACGCTTATGTCACTCGGATGGCGCGAGTTTAAAGTATTTGGATCACATGAAACGTCATTAGGCTATCACTTGCAATGACAAAATGGCGGACGCCAATTCAACGTTTTGCCCCACATATGGACGCTTTATAGCAATTTAACAAATAACCATAAATAACAGTAGGTACTAAAAACTATTGTTGCATTAATTAATTACAAACTTGCTAATTAATTTACTTGTGTAGGATTTTACATACGAAAAGTCGCTAATTAAATTGTTACAAAAACATGTGCCTGGTTTCTATTGAAGTTGCAACCTCTATTACACATGGGGCTCAGGGAGAACGAAGAGGGAGAAAAGTAACCAATGACTGCTGTCTGCTAGAGTTGAATAAAGAATGAAAGACATTTAGAGTTGACATTTTGAAAATATATGTAATTTACCATACCACTTTTTTTCTATTATATTTTAACTAGTGATGTGAACGATAAGTGAAAAGTTTTCACTTATCGTTAATTTTATCTAATTTAGTAGTTTCAACTTGACGAAAGATGGGACTTTGAAAATTAGTTTTTAGTTGATTTTGAGATTTTTGGAAGTTGAAAACAAAAACCAAATAGTTCTTATCAAAACTGCTTTGCATACCGCCTACACGTAATTCAATAAAGTAAATAAATAAGTCTGTAACCAAACAGAACCAGAGTTCCAAACTCTAGCTTCTTACTTAACATTAAACTTAATAAATGTCGTCGTTTACTTAATTGTCATATTATGTCTAGCGGTCATCATCTCCTGCCCTATTCTCACCTACGTAGGCACAGTATGTACTACTCTTCCATATATCCTGGACTCTACTGTAGTTTATACTGTTACTGGTTTTGGCTATAACTTTTATAGACCTGACGTCAACCATCTTCGGTAATGTCATATGTCTAACTATAATAACAACATGTCCAAGATGAATTAATACAATATAATATAATGTCTTAACCCAGTAACAACGTATCGCTATCAAAACTATATGAAAGGCACTAAATGATATAATTCCGCTCAACAAAACACATTAATCTCAATGATACCTCCATCTAGGCAAACGACGATCTCTTAGCCACGTCAGCAAGGAAGAACCTTCGATAAATTGAGAATGACTCTTTTCTACGACCTCCCTGCCCACACGCGTCTGCAGCAATGTTTACCCACGCAAGATTTAATCAGTACTCAAACCTATCATTTAAATTTAACAAATCGTTTATTTGAAATTGACCTTAAATATATAAAAATAGTAGGTTTTGATATCAACTGTACTTATTTATGAATAGAACTGATAGATAACATCCTCTAATGACAGCTGGCCATAAACATAGAACTGGGCTATGGCCGGTATGTCGTTTTTCACAGTCTGAGTGAGAAAAAAGTCTTTTACACAATTTTTTAAGAACAGTTAAAATTTTACGCTATAAAGGAAAATAAAGCAACTTTTTGTAAGCTTGATATTTATCATTACACGTCAAGATTAACACTATTTGGTTGATGGTTAGTAAGGCCTACCGAATACGTTTTGTAATTCCAAAAATTTCCATAAGTTATAATGCCATTTCTTTGTAGTATTGTAGTTATGTTTAAATCTGCAACAAAATGGTACCTCGCTTAGATAATCTGAAATAACATAACCTATTTTTGATAAACATTCGATATTTTAACCGTCTTACTTTTTCTTAAAGTGTTAGCAATCTGATTTGCACACCGAATCGAACGATTTAACAAAATTACATTTAGCGTAGGTGCGACGCCATATTTAAATGAAAGTATCACAAAATTCGTTTACAATAAACTTTGTACAGTCATGCGGACAATGAACATATGGTCGAGACATAGACATTCGAATATTTAGAATGGCATTAAAATTAATTAAGTTTTGGATTTGCATTAAAATGTGAGCAACAGGATTCATTCTATTTAAAAGCATAGAAAAATGTACATAATTGGTCTCTTAAAGAGGAGGGCAGTGAACAATTGTCACGATTGAACGAATAAAATATATTCATTTTACTTTTTTTTAACAAAAACAAAACAAAACAAAATATATTTCAATAATATATCAATTTTAGGTATATCTTTGGAACACAAGGTTCAACGAAATATTAAATTAAATAGGATCCACTTGAAAATGCAGGGGGCCATTCCAACGAATCCTGACGAAGCTCTGAGTTACCGAAATATAACAAACACAAGCGAATTGAGAACCTCCTTATTCGAGTCGTTTAATAAAAATACATAATCAATCTTTTAATTAAACATGACATAGCCACCATTACCGATACAATCATAACTTAGTAACCCCAAGCAATTAACATCATTCATTATGAGTTAGTAGACTAGTCTCTTAAGGAGAAAGTAGTAGAAGGAAATATATTTTACTAAGGAAAGAAAAAGAGTTGGAAGAATAGAAATTTTATTTCTCTCTTTCTTGTGCTCGTTATTTTGCCTTATCTCTGATAATCGTTGTTAGCCACCCATTTATGAAAACTTTTAACTGGCCGCTAGTTAATATATAATCACTTGTAATGGTCATAAAAAGAAACAAGACTTAGATCCGGATACTATTGGTAAATGTAGTAAAGTAAATATATTAGTTAGTTGTTTTTTTTTTTTAGTTTCTTTTAAGTTTTTTATTGTGTAAGATTAGCCCTATTGCAATAGATTTAAGTTTTAATATTTAAGTTTTAGTATTTTATTTATATTTTAACTTTCTTAACTGTATTTTAACGCTCTATTGCACTAGGATTAATTATGTTGTTATAGGAATATTATAATATTGAATTAGGATAAGAAAATAATTTATATAAATAAAGAAAATAACGTCTTTGGCCTATCCATGCCAGGGGGAGCAGCAGGGCGGCAAGGAGCCGCTCATAATATATATATATACAAAATCACTTTATGTTTTTAAGCTAGCTGTTAGTTATCCAAAATTAATAAATAAAATAAAATAAATGGACATGTTCAGAAATTATGTCAATGGCCGTGTCTGTAATATTCAGTGGTCTTCCTTTTATTCGTCTTTGCGAATTTCGCTAAGCTTTGGCGCCATCTTGTCGTCGACTGGTGAGAGCTGTGCCGATGTGATGATGTAACTTACCTACTATAGCTATATAGCTAGCTACATTTTATTTACAAATGTTCGTATTGTCGCGAAATATTTGTAAAGTATATGAAAAAAAAATCCTCTAATTCGACAACTTCAGACTAATTCAAAACTTTTTTTTTCTGTTTGTAAAATTTTATTGATATTTTTAATTATTGTATCGACATTTCAACCCGATGAAGTTATTGACTAATAATATTGAAGAGAGTCCAGAGAAACAAGAGTTCATAATACAAATGAAACAAATAATTTGCTACAATGAATCGAGCAGGGCCGGATTTAGTGGTCCGGAGGCCTCGGGGCAACAAAGGAGTGGAGGCCCCCGGCCCCAAATTATTTTCCAAATAAAATGCCAACAATTTTTTTCAGTCGAGTTTTTTCAATCAATAATTTATTGTGAAACCAAGTAGATTCTTTTAGTATTCAACAAACATATAAACATATAATCGGAAACAAAAATGATTTAAAATTAAAGTTAACGAACGGAATATTTAAGAACAATATAATTAAGTTTGTACGAAGGTAAAAATAAAGGGAAAACAGCGAAAAAAAGTATTAAAAAGAAAGTTGTTTACTAGTGTTTACTAGTCGGAATTTAAAACATTTTTTTTCCGAAGTCTCTATTGTAGGGGCTCCTTTGTGGAGGCCCCGGGGCTTTCGCCCTCCCCTAAATCCGGCCCTGGAATCGAGTAATAAAGTAAATGCCATAGTAATAATAAAGCTGGTATATTAAACATAGCGTATAAATACAATGATGTCGGAGCCACGATGGTGTAACGACTTGAGCGCAGAGGTCGGGTAAAAACCGCTAAAACTGCCTAACCTATTTATACTGTTATAGAATGAATGATACTTTGTTATTGATTACAATTAGTAAAATTTCCACAAAATTTTGGAAGTTAAAATACCAACTACTATACTTATTAGATATACTTTTTAGGTTTGGTCATTTATAAAGGTATTTCTAAAGCTAAAAAATATGAAAGAAATTAAAAAAAAAGTTAAAAAAAAGTCCAGAGAATTGCAAATTGCGTTCCCGTTTACCAATCTGAGTTTTTTTTACTAAATGTTTGTTTTTATGTTTTGGTAATTTAAAAGCGATGTGTCATGGTTAAGGAATTATTAAATCTAGCTGAAAGTATCTATCTCTATGGCAAAAGGCTATAATAATTGCTGTAGAGTCAAATATAGGAAACTTAAAATATGTCATAAGTTTTTTTTTATTTCAATAAATAATCAACCTCATTTGTTTCTTCTTCTTTTAAAATTCACGGAAATTTCGTTACAACAGTATAAATAATCAACTATTACAGTAAGTTGGCTACTTTCGATTTTAATATGCACTCGGATTGTTGTAAAAAAAGGTATCGTATATGACCTGTATGAAATGTTTGGCCGCAGTGAGTTTTGCAGACGGCTATGTGGTAACATGACACGACACGCCCGCGATAATGCGGACTTTTGGACCGCAAAGACGCAGCTAGGTAACTGTGGAGCTGGATTTTCTTATAATAAATACCATTATCAAATTGAATTAAGGACAGATATATGAATCTCTTAAATAAATTAGTTTATTATAGTATAATTACATTCCTCTTATTTTGTAAATGCTGCCTGTTACTAGATAGCAGGTGGTCACATAAAATCAGATGTCCTTTCATTTGCGCCCTACAACCATAAAAAGTTTTTATTATACAAGATTACGCGATATTGCGTTTGGATTTTATCAACCGGTTTAAGACTGCACTTTACAAAAAGATTGATAACGTCTGATATCATCAATATTAGATAAGAAGTTCGCTGAAATGCATTTAAAATGTACACAAAATGTATGTACAGTTTTAACAGTGGTAGAGACGTCAACAACATCATCTGTTGCGCGAAGTACTCGCTCGACCGGTGAAATACCATGATTTCTACGTTTGAGGAGGAACTTTTAGTACTCGTCCCCTTGCTATCCTTTTCTAATAAGGAAAGGGTGGGAAGGGAAAGAGGATTTGACGGGAAAAGGGATGGATAGGATATGGAAATGTCCATTTTTCTGTCTATCCTTTATTAAACACATCTTCATCTCGAAATAGCTTGTTACATACGCCTATGGGCAGCGGTTACTTAGGTGACCGGGTATTTCTTTGTCACCTTCTGTTTAGATTACCACTTTAGAAAAAATAAATTTGCACCGTTTCGACTAAGAGTTTGCGTCAGTAAAAAAAGTAAGGAATTCTATATGTTATTACTAGAAATGGTTTTACGTTTACATAAGGATGACGTAAGTGTATGTTTATAAACACAATGGTTACTGTTTTTTTTTTTTGATGCTACATGCAATTTTAATGCAGAATGTTTTAATTAAATCCGGATTTTGATGCAAAAAATTTAATCCAGACTTGATATTCGTCGACAGTCCTTCATCTTAACGTTCTCGACTATTTTCAACCGTAACCGTTTTTCAGAATAAATATTCAAGGTCCTTGATACTTAATTTGTACTTTAACAATTTTAATGTGAGTTGGTGTTTTCAGTTCTAGAATTTACTAAAATACTATTCTATACTAAATGTGATAAGAGGAGTGGTAATAATACAATGTAAGGGTATCCGTTTCTTTATTTATGGGACGGCAATATTGGTAGGGTCTTTGTATATTGACAGATTGATGGCCTAAAAAGAAACTGTTTATTAAAATATTCACAAAGCCAGAGCTTCTTTGTAGGCATGTATTAATGTTGGGCACACAGGGAAGAAGTAACACAATGTAAGGATTTTTGAGGGCTTCAACTTGCGCCAAACTCATTGTCTTAATTGCCGAGACACGAAAAAACAATGTTAGCTCTAGATTTTTTTTAATAGAAAAACGTCGCAAACATGCAAACGTACACCTAATGAAATATGGCCGGTACCCATAGAAGTATACTAATGAGCTATCTTCTAGCTAATGAATTTTTGGCTACCTTTTATGAACAAACTTTAGAAGAAAAATTATGAAAGATTTCTTTTTCCTTCCCATCTCCTTCCCCCATCAAATCTAATTAAACTATCACGACCAAATTATTCACCTACAGGAATTAATTTAAAGTATCAACAAAACCAGAGCCGGTATGTAAACACAACTTGTCAACAAGTCTTATCCGTGTAGAATGAAATTATTGAATACCTGCTACCCTCTAACTCGTCTATCGTGATTGCTTCAATTTTAATAAATGTTCAAAACTTAAAAAAGCCGCTACTCATACTTACCAAGCGCCTATATTCAGTATCGATCGCGGGGCCCTGTCGAAAATACAGCTACGAAATTGTAGCCGCCATATTGCTGATACGCATGCACAAAATCGCGCACGTGTTGAAAAAAATACTGTTAAATGCATATTTAAGTCTCGTTTCATTAATAGACTAAGCAAAGAGAATTGAGAATAATGAAAATACACCGATTTCTTTATTTTTCTATTCAGTTATTTCAAGGGACCGATGTTTTCTTAACATTGTACTATGTTTAAGTCCTTGATACTAGCATTTTGGCTTGTATTCATAACAGCATTTGGAAATTAAATCATTATTAGATATTAAGAATTTATGCGGTAAGGGTACAATTGAGATAGCCCATCTAAAATATTGAAAAAGTATATTATGAGGAATTTTCTTCAGAATATTCGGTAACATTAAGCGGCAAGAATAATTTTAATTAGTATCATCAAGGACCTAATAAGATAGAATGACTATGTACATATCTTCTTTGTGAACATTTAAGAACCTATCTCTTTTCTAAAGTATCTACATGATATGACAAGAGCTATGACAAACTCGCTATACCTATGTCCGAAAGTAAATTTACCTATGAAGGTACTATACGGTACTAACTCATTTTTTTCGTGTCATCAATTAACTATATATTTGTTAACATAAAGATGAAGAACATTAGTGTAATGTGTTATTAAACTTAGTATGTG
Source organism: Papilio alexanor hazarajatica (assembly GCA_018246295.1). Lineage (NCBI taxonomy): Eukaryota > Metazoa > Arthropoda > Insecta > Lepidoptera > Papilionidae > Papilio > Papilio alexanor. Next base: position 6,982 of record DWLR01002339.1, on the reverse strand, counting down.
TCGTAAAGATAATACAATTTACTAAATAAGTCTTTGTGGACGTATATTGACGCATTAGATAAGAAAATTTTTCATGTACATAAAATATATAATTTGATACTATTGTCGGTTAGGTGACAGATAATCGTTATTTTTTTGCAACGTGGTTTCATTTCACTAATAGCTATACTTTTTTTAATTATACATAAAGATAAAAAATATCAATATCAACCCAGTTATTCACCCAAAGCCAATGCCGGCCGGCTGCAAGTACCAATATAACAATAAAAACACACCTGGTGTAATGAATATTTCTTGCAAAGTACGTACGTTTTATAACAAAGTTATTACCATGAAAACAATTTTATTTTTAATTAATATACATGTTGAAAACTCTCATTATTCATATTTTCTTTACTAAAAATAAAAAAGATATAAAACGATGACGCCGGCTTTATTGATTTTGGCGGTTGGCAGCACTGTAGAAAGTATGCGAGCATCAACCAATCAGAACAAAGCAACAATGCTTAGGGATATACTCTGTAATGTCGATGGAAATTTATTTAAAATTGGAAAAAATAAAACACAAATACTTTTTACGACGAAGATAAAAAGAGAATTTAAAATTCAAGAATATTCTGCTTCGAAAAATTTTCAAAATTTAAGCTTGAGCTTGTAAGGAACTTTCTTATAGTTCCAGTCATATTAATTAGTTTAATGTTGTTTAAAAAATAAACCAGTTAAAAATAATCATATCACTTGACGTTCAGTTAATGGGGTGTGATTTGTACATAGTGAAAATATGGATATTAAATATTTTTTAATACAATACATATTTAACGTTCCATCTCAAATGCCTTCATGAGAGCTTTGATTAATATTTTACCACACTTTAGAATACGTTAATCAGAAAAATAAAGCTTGTGTGATATTATAATTTGCGTATTAAGACTAAAGTTGAACTTTAGGAAATAATTATCTAAAAACTTAGTGTGCTAATTTCTCGTTATGTCGCAATGCGACAAATTTTGTCGATAAGATGGAAGTGTTTCTTGTCGCATCACTACTCTGTCCGTTGGTTTCGTCGTCGAGTCTAAACGGAACGAGATTATTCTTCAAGTAACCACGGTAGTACGTGGTGCGTGCGGAGCAGAAAAAAATATAGTAGTGTTAAGTAATTTATTAAGTTCACATACAAAATGAGGGAAATCGTACACATCCAGGCTGGCCAGTGCGGCAACCAGATCGGCGCTAAGGTAACTATTGCTTTTCTTTTGTTTTTTTAACGATACGTTAACACTGTCTGGGAATCTGCAGCCGGCATTTTGTGACGCCCGCTAGTGGCACATTAAAAAAACTTGCTCCATTTAAATGTTTTTGTTCCTTTCTTTTTTCAAAGTATCTTCCAGCATTTTTTTCTTTGTTATTCCGATCTAAAGAATAACTTCAGATTGTCGGGCAATGTGTAATTATTAGACGTAAAGATTAAATTGTGGAATTATTAAGGTTAATTAACTTCGAATTTGGTTTCAAATACATCAAGTTACGTTTATTGTAAGGTATTGATAAGTATTTGAAGAGAAATGCGCTCTGCGACCCCGCCTAGTTCGTATCGATCGGGTGAGGCGAGTCGGTAAGTGCTACTGGTTCCACGTGTTTTGTCGCCATTTGCCAGCCTGCGTCCATTTCACATATCCGTACGCATTTTTGCGTTTGCTGTACTAAACTAATATTCGTTTATGAACTGATATTCTAAGATCGATCATAATTTTAAATACGTTCTTCAATTTACTCATAATTCCTTTTCTTTTAATAAATCTGGTATATCTATTTAAAAAAAATCATCATGTCATGTCTTTGTTATTCCATAAAGTAAAACCGTTAACAAAGGGGCACCTTTTTTCAAACCGAATCCAATGCCACAGTTGGCGTCCTATGATAAGGGTCGACCAATCACGGGCCGTCTCTTATAACGTTCGAAATTCGACTCGAGGGAACATAATAACGGCCATACGGCCGGAAGGCCGGACAGGTAAAATATAATAGATCATTGTTGATTTTAACTTATAACTGTATTGATACTTTTTAGTTTTTAAAATGGAATTATCTTTTTTAATATTGAAGTGAAGTCAAATTTATGTAACTTGTTTAAAAATTGGTTTATTATAAAATACTTACGGTTCTTTTTAGTTTAAACAATTCAACTAGTGATTAGTAGTCAAAAAAGTAAAATAACTGTATCTCACTAAAATTAAAGACATTGCGTGTTCAGAAAATTTAGTATGCAAATTAACATTAAAACAATTATAACAATTAGATTTTTTAATCTGTTGTTGTCTGTGCAGTAAAAAGATGTAGCGTCGCAAAATGTAGATTATGTTAATTACAACGGATAACAGGAAGGAAGGCATGCAGTTCGTTGGCCGCAATTTTCTTCCGCATTGGCTAAAATAAGCCTAGTTTACACGAATACACCGAAACTGAACGGTTTATGGCGAAACTTCTGTGTGAAACGGGCTTTATGACTGACAGTTGTGATAAACAACCGTGTAAAAGTAGAACTTTGGCAGTCTTAAAAATTTTAATAAACAGAAAACACCTGCATTCTTTTAAATTAGATTTATAATATATCCCTTTGACACCTATATAAAAATCCTTAACAACAGGCTGACAGTACAAATGATACATATATGAGTTAAAAAAATATATGAGTTAAAAAAATTTAAACTGCAGTCAAATGAAAAGAAAGAAATAATTGTAATTTAAGGAGCATTTATTTCAAATATCTCTTAGAAAGATTAGATTTCTTTCAGAAATTGTCGAGAGAAATAAAAAAAAATTGAGGTTCATTTATTATTACATTTTTATGAACAAATATAATTCCAAAAGAAGCATAAAATAAACTCGAACGGTAGTTCGGAATTGTGCTATTTAAAAGTACCCTTTTGTGTGACAATCACACTTGTAAACAAACTAAAAATGCCTCATTTTTCATACACTCTTAGCCAGAGGTTTGTTAGTGAAATTACTAACAAACCACTCACTCAATAACCAATGAGTTGCAAAAAAATTCAAAGTCTTTGTAATGATTAGCTTTAAAAAGTTTCAGTCAAAGGAGTTGTTTTTGACATTAAGGGTAATGAATGAAATTTTAATTGTAAATATTTTTTAAGAACAAAGCTTACAAATGCTGTGAAGTGAACTTTCTAAAGAGCTTATGCTTTCTCTTTTACACAGGTCTCCAATTACAGTTGAAGAGATAAAAAAAAGTTACTGTAGTATTTTTTACTGCATTGATTTTGATATTTACCTGAAAAATTGTCATAAATTGCATTGTTTTAATAACTTGCGTAATTAAAAATTAATCCTATTTATAAATATTGTAAATAATTTGATATCAAATATTTTTCACCTTATAGTATTTTATATACACTTCTGTTGTATTACTATATATACTTCTGTTGTAAAATATATAGAAGTTGTATGGGTCATAGACTTGTTAATTAATTTTACGGAAATTATTAATCATGTAAAATTACTAATGTAGGTATTTCCTTCTGAGTGAGCTATTTTTGCAACGTACATTTAGCTTGTGTAGTTTGGTCTCATACTTATTTGAATGAATTTTTTAAAACTCGATCCTAGACTATGTAACATTATTTTATTTGTCCTTAGGGTAATTCATCTCTTAATTGTTATAAATTGCATGTTTGGAATGTTAATTGTCTTCCAAGAAAAAAATTCGACAAGATGAATTAATAAAATAATTAATTAAAGTAAATAAAGTATTGCATATACAATACGTGATATATAAATAATCGTATACAAAATTTCCTCACAATGTAAGCGTGTAACGAGGCACGCCGCAACAAATAGTTTAAAACCACAAAACCAACTCATGTGGTGATCGTTATAGAATTACATAGAACAAGATGTTTATAGGCAATACATTCCCAACTATAGATATGTTACGTAAATACATTTTATTTGTATTAAACATCCTTTTATTTTCCAATCAAGTACAAACTTGTTAAGGGGTGTGAATGTTTTAATTTGTACATAAAATTAAAAAAGGTATCAAACTGAATAAGGCAAGAAATCGCAATTGGTTGCACTATATAAGTAATAGTACAAAAAAAACTTACGGTGTTCTGATAGTCCTACTCCATAATATTTTTGTACAAAAATGTTTAGCTGCCTGTTGCAATAATTTACTAATATTTCTTGTAACCCCTCCACAACTAGCTGAAAAGCTTGTGCTAGGATACGGTTCACAACAAAAGTCGAATGGCTGATTCGGACCCACGATAGGTAGGTGGTAGTCCGTATCCATATTGACGATTGATATATTGACGCATGACATTATGCGATAATGCCTAAGCCAATGGCAATGTAGAAGGCGACGATATCCAAATGCTTGGGCCGGTGCCAGGCAAAGAAACCGGAACGGCGCGTGATATTACGAACACCTTAGTTGATGCTATCTACGTACAGTTCCGTGCTTAAATGTTTATGTGACGCTGAATCTGAATCGAATTTTACAATAGTTGTACTTGGTGTATGATCAAGTACTTTAACCTTTATTGTCGAAAATAATATTTAGGTATCTAGTACATTTTCGATTTTATTAGGCACTAAGAAAGCCACTAGTTGAAGTTTAAAAGAAAAGCGGATAATCCGAGACTATAATACTGAAATTATCCACTTCATTAAAACAACTAGAAATGTTTATGTGTGAGGATACAAATTTTTAGTAGTATAAAAAAAATATTTTAAAATATCTTGTAACTCTTTGGCGATACTTCTTTGATGTTCAGTAAAGTTACTGATTTAAATAACTATTACTGAACTGAACTTAGTGGTACTGACACTTATTCATAAAAAAAATACTTAGTCCAACATAAGTGTTCACATAAGACGGTCAAGTGCCTACGTGATAAGTGCACTGTACTGATATTCTTACTTACAATCTCATATGTAATGACTAAAAATAAATAATCTCACGACTATATCACTTTAATGAGACGACAATAAGACAATTTCTACTAATTATATATAACTATTTTACCAAGAAATATAACTTCATAATTCAGGACAATTTGTGTGTCACATAAGATTTGTCTCGGTAACTTACCGACAGGTTGTTATTTTAAAAGTATTGTCCACAAAACATTAATTAAAATTTACAGTACAATAATATAAGAATTATTTTTAAAGTGCCCGATTATCTTCGATCGATTCGATATAGATAACTTTTGACTTTATAATGAATCACGAGAAAGAACAGTACCGTAAACGGAAAGTTAACTGTATTTCCAATTTATCTTATAGTGATAAAATTTATCGTATCTTTCAACGATTAAGTATTTTGTATTATCGGTAAATCACTAGCAACAGCGCCGTTAATCGAAAAATATCAATGTTGCAATATGTATGTTGAACATAAATTGAACATTAACATGACATTCAAATTAATTTTAATACGAGACTTGATACGTGTTGGCGTCGCCATTTTGGGGTTAAGGTCTGACTACATCGCGACCTATAAAGCAAGATTCTTGGTAGGTCTCCTTTTAAGGAGTGATTATACAGTGCTGAAACTTGGCAATCTTTAAGCGGGGCCCGTACACGAAGTAGTGACTCATTTTAAATAATAAATACGCTTCGATCGATAGCGGAAAGCCTGATAAGGCGACCTCATGAATATGCTAATAGTTTACTGTTTCGGTTACAATTACCATGGTAACCGGTGGGTTCACCCAGGCAACACGCGATCAACCCTCACGTGGGAAAAAGTAATTAAAAATTGAATCCCTCTAGCTTTTGGAACCAAGGGGGTAGGGGAAATCAACTTAACAAATTTAAAATTAACGTCTAAATTTTGTTCGTTCGTGTTCTAATATCGGCCTATGATCGTCTACTGCTGGACATATGCTTCCCCCATCATCATTGGGGAGAAATGTGCCATGATCGCTACGCTTGTCTGGCGGATTGTCCATCCCAGTATGTTCCACCGTACTAAGAAAAGTACACTGCTGCCCGTCCTCCGGTGGTCTTTACATGTTCATGCACACAAATGTTTGTCCTGGGTGGGAACCGAACCCACTACCTGCGGCGTGAAAGGCAAGCATCTTACCAACCGCGCCAACCGGTCCATGCTAATATAGAATATAACAAATTTGCTATAGTTTCTTTACGCATTTATTTTACCCTATTAGTGATAAGTTAGTTTTTAAATTAATAATTACATTTTGTACGTACTACTTGACAATTTTTTACTCCGTACATCTGTATTGATTAGTGTATTATTGTTACAGTTCTGGGAGATCATCTCTGACGAGCACGGCATCGACCCGACCGGCGCGTACCATGGCGACTCCGACCTGCAGCTGGAGCGCATCAACGTGTACTACAATGAGGCCTCCGGCGGCAAGTACGTGCCACGCGCCATCCTTGTCGACCTTGAGCCCGGCACCATGGACTCCGTGCGCTCAGGGCCCTTCGGACAAATCTTCCGGCCGGACAACTTCGTCTTCGGCCAGTCCGGCGCCGGCAACAACTGGGCCAAGGGCCACTACACCGAAGGCGCAGAGCTCGTCGACTCGGTTCTTGACGTAGTACGCAAAGAAGCAGAGTCCTGTGACTGCCTGCAAGGTTTCCAACTCACACACTCCCTCGGCGGGGGCACAGGCTCCGGCATGGGCACACTACTTATTTCTAAGATCAGAGAGGAGTACCCCGATAGAATAATGAACACATATTCCGTCGTACCCTCTCCCAAAGTGTCAGACACAGTAGTAGAACCTTACAACGCCACACTCTCGGTCCACCAACTCGTCGAAAACACAGACGAAACCTACTGTATCGACAACGAGGCTCTCTACGACATCTGCTTCCGCACGCTTAAACTCTCCACACCCACGTACGGCGACCTGAACCACCTGGTGTCTCTGACGATGTCGGGCGTGACCACCTGTCTGCGGTTCCCCGGTCAACTGAACGC